>JASAMV010004705.1:0-19958 GCA_030248065.1 Rhynchonema sp. JSB1_4
AAAATGATAAACGAAAAAAGATTGAAAAATTAGATCAAATTTCTTTAAAATTAAATTAAATCAAAATGGATAAAACACGTCGATTTCATAAAAAATCACAATATAGGAGCAAAATAATTTTTTTGGAAAAAATCATTTTTTCTTTCATTAGAACGTGGAGGAAGGGAACAAACCAGCCAGCAGCAACACAAAGTGACATGAGCCGGTGGACGGACTATACTTACAACAGTATGCCACTCACAAATACAGGCCGGCGTACCATCTTGGAAGAATTCTACGACGTGCTGGTGATTTGGGACGAATACATGACACGACGCAATCAAACACTGTTTGTCTATCCGCAGTCTTCACGATCGACGACCTGTTGCGAGGCGGTGAAACATTACTGATGACCGATAGTGTGTCAAGTGACATTAAAAAGTCACGCACTAAAAGGGACACATCAGCACAATTGGCCGACTGGGATATGTTCACCACGCTGGTGGTCGGTTCAGCTTCCACAAGCCAATGGTAAACTTGATGGGTAGCATCGGGCCTATGTATATGTCTTAACCACGTGCGCTTGCCAAATGATATGTATTTCTATGTGCACGGATGCCACTAAGTTTGACCCAGCGTTGAAAGGGGGTAACGGACATTTGCGCTGATCGAAATTATAGTGGCACCAAGAAATAAAAAATCCCCATGACCAGGACAATGACCACCAAGTTCGAATCCAATTTTAGATAAACTCCGAAAACTGTCCAGAGAACCTAAACAAACTGCTCATTTCTTTCAGGTCCGAAAATACCTGCAAACACTATCTCGTTTCGAGGTCGCGGTGCCGGCGGGTTACGTCCGCAGTCGCACCACCCCTGACACACCAGCTGATTGGTTTTTTGACGTTGTTGATAACGCGACCGACACGACACAGGTATGGAGCCCTATTGGCGCAGCACTCACGGTCTCCGGCACAAGAGTCGGAAACCACTAGAGCGCCGATTAGGATCAAAAAACATATACTTTTATAATGAAAAATTGGCTGAGTTTACCCTTGCACAGGAACAATTAAAAAACAGTGATCGGCAAGCAGTGGCCGATATACAATGAAAGTAAGGCGGCAAACCATCACCTTGGTCTGATTGGCCTGACGACAGACGACGTAGCTTGCAATCCCATACGCTTTTTGCATCTGACCCATGCTCTCAATCAGTCGCTTGCGTGACTTCGTGCAATCAGGGGCATTTAGTGCTTCATTCACATTACATCGACAAGCGTAAAAGTCCTTTATCACCCCGGAACAGGTTTTCCGCTTTCTAAAATCGGCTCGGTCTGTGCGAAGATCTGGTCGGGTGTTATCACCCAGTTTTATTATCACTTGGATCTTGACACAGTTCTGGCAATCAACAGATTAGGCAACAAAAGCCAGGGAACACGCAGCATTTTCAAGGCTCCCCACCACCGGACTACGGTGAATTCACCGTTTCAATGGAGACCGTGTTCGAAATTGACGTCGATTTTCCTCAGCAAATAACTTTACAACCAGCAGTTAATATGGTCACAGAGGATTGGCGTCAGCGTCGACGCAAACGGGCTGCAGTGATGGCAGGGGCGCCTATGGACTACGGTAGAATCATCCCCGTTGTTGCGCGTGTCCTCTCTGCATTCACGCTCTGGTTCGACAACCAGACTTGGGCAGGTATACATATTAGTACGACTGATCAGTGCTGTATGGCCCGTGGTAAAAATGAACCTCCGGTCGTGTGGGGTCGGTGTGGGCGGGCGAAGACAGATTTTTGCCCCCCCCCCCCCGATTAACGAGTGGGTGTATTTGACTTATTTCGAGTGCCATTTGACCAGGCTAAAAGTTGTTGATGTTTCTAAGAACAAACTTTCGCTGGTCAATCGAGCACACACTCACACTCGACATTTTTATATTTTTTGTTGGTGAACGATATTGCCAAGTCTCCAAGCCCGACCCCAGGCCGAGGTTGTATTTGTACGGCCGAAAATGTTTGATTGCCAATTTATAGTGGTACTGTACTTGCAGGTGGCGACAAGCTTGCGGCGTTGAAACATTTGTACTTGAAGGAGTTCCATCTGAATCAAGTCACCGTTACACTCGAACAAGACGACGATGTCGAATCGCTATTGGATTTCGGTACGAAAAAAGCTCGCGGTATCAAAGTTTGTGATCGATCCGATATTGGTCAGGTGCCTTCATTTTGCATTCTGAATCTTTTCAGACTTATTCTTGACACCCATTTTGACCATGAAAGTAGCACCATCAGTAAATCTCGAAATATACACAATGCAAAAGATTACTTGACAATATCGATATGGCAAGCCAATCCATATCTAATCGATCACCAAGCTTGATACTGCCTTTCTCTGTAAAAATGGCAATATGAACTCATAAATAATTCCAGCATCATAAATAAGAATAATCTGTTCAGAGCTCCAACTACTCGCGCTGGGTTCAACGGAGGAATGCCTGAAAATCCACATACCCAGCAATCAGCCCTTGGCCTCGACACCTCGAAAGTTGTTGATCTCTCAGGAGAACTTTCTGGAGAAATTCGCTGATTTATCACCAAACTATCAAAATATCTTATCACATGCGAGGTCGGGCTATGGAATGTTTATGAAATCTTCCGAAGCCTTCAGATGGTATGATGGTGATCTTAATCTGCTCCAATTTATCCTTGTGACCATAACGCTCTTTTTGATGAGCGGTTGAGGACCGGTTTCAAGCTGGTGATCTGATTAGATATATGCTCTGGTCACGCGAATATGGGATAGTTCGAAATTTCCGCGTTTAACCAGTGCTAATTAATGTTATCACCAAACTTCGAAGTTGGTCATGCTTCATCAAAAAAGTCATGTGACCAAAAGCCAAATGCTACCCAATCCCGATCACTAAGTTTGAAACGGACTCGCTATAGATCTTTCGCTCGATCTTCATTCATTTGACAGGGCCCTACAACCCATCAACGTTGATCCACTATCGAATTTGTATTATTCAAAGGAGCTAACGACAGAGTCGGCAGTGGGCATCAACAAACGATACAGTCTCATTCAGGTATAGTGAAGCACATTGAAGCTTTGAATCACAATGCACTATGTCATTCTAAAAGTGACCCTCTACCGTGAAGCTCTCTGGTGTGGTGAATACTTATAGCACGCTATGCCATAAAGTGAATATTCAGCCAGCATACTGAAAAGTGACTGCTCCCACGTTCCCAGTCGGTGACTATAAATAGAAGAGAGGTCTGCAAGGCGCTACACAAAAGCTAGGGTTTGATTGAAAAAGTATTGTCTGATGTTGGAGCACTTTTTAATGATTGAGCGGAATCAGAAAATGAAGTGTGCGTGTGAGTGTAATGTGAGCAGAGGCTTGCTGGAAGTTGCAAAGCACACAACGACACACGCAAGTCACGGTCCACGGGAAAGGCCTTTTCGACCTGGTACCCACTGTACCCATGTTACCCATGTTACCCACCATGCAAAAGATAGGAGGCAGATTTTCCAAAAAAAGCAGAAATAAGATTTGGAATTACAGGGTGTCAACTAAATATGTCCACGTGTGTTCGGGATTGGCATAAAGCACTTTTTTTGGCTGCGGCTGCCTCACATATCTGCCTTTTGCCGGCTGTGGGTACCCAGGTCGCAGTTTTGGAATTTCTGCTTTTCCCATGTATAAGAATTCGCGCGCGCGCGAATTCTCCTATTTTGGGGTACCCTGGGTACCCAATTGAAACTAAATTAGTATTTTCATGCATATCTTGCTTGCACGCGCATTGGCTTGTCGCACCCGCACCCGCATGCAGCGCATGCCTGCGCATTCTGTGTTGTGTGTTGCCTGTGTTGCGTTGGGTGGCCCAGTTCTAGGTGCGCCACTACGGTCTCACGGTTGTCGGGGTGTCTTATTGGTGTTGCGGTGCTAATCTAAAATGTGTGTATGTGTCAAATGTCTAGTGGTGTTTTTCTAATTGTGTTTTTCCAATTGACTTTTTCAAACACGTTTCGACGACATATGGCTGCATGTTGTTATTATTCAAACTATCATGACTGCACTAAGCCCGCGGCATGATACGGCGTTACAGTGTTCGGAAATGTTGTTTTTCTGACTATCATTTTCACACTTACGCCGTAGTCGGCATGCATGTGCATGCAAGCGCATGCGCATTTCGACCTGAGTACCCAGGGTACCCACGCTTTTTTCGCGAACATTTCGACCTGGGTACCCAGGGTACCCAGGCTTGTGGCGTAGACCCTGTGGCTGGGTAACATGGGTAACATGGGTACCCAGGTCGCTATGGCCCGGGAAAAACGGGATTGCATTCATGAATTTATTGTGCAGCAACGCCGGTTTGATGTCAGATAAACATGGAGTGCGTCTGTACCACAGATATAGTTGAAGGCCAAGAGAGAACAAAAGCTCTTTAACGTTCTTTGCGTAAAATTTGGATGTGCCTGCTTCGTAACACAAAGGTCTGGATATGGTTATCGCCATGACGCGCATAGATACTTTACTGTGAAACAAGATGTATGTATGTAGTTCAATGGCATTGAAAACAAAAAATGTTAACTTATTTAATAGAAATGCAAGCCCGATAGAAATAACAAGGTCAATCAATCAATCAAGATTCTGTGACAAAGGCATGAATGGTTGAGCTGTACCATTCAAAACACACATAAATCATCGGTTAAATGAAGTTGGGTTTTGTAGGGCGTATACATATTCACTTTAGCTTGAAAATTCACCATTCATTCACATGATCCGTTCGTACACAATCACACCCACAGCTGCATTCGTATTTTGCACATCGGATTTTGCTTGTGCCAGACGACAACGACCATCTGATTGGCTGCAATCGATTGATCGTCGATCACTCAATCGATCAACGAATTAAAAGCATTCAATCAACCAAACCATCAATCACATCACTAACCGATGATCGAACACCAAGCATTCGTATCGCATCAAACATTTGAGCGCACATTCTCTCACATCATTCACACCGCTGGCAAATGCATAAAAAGGGGTCACTGCCAGTTCACGGTTGATCACTTTGGCTTTGTAACGTTGACCGCGGACGGCTGTAGCAAAATATGTATACGGTATAACGCGTATAAAACCAAGCTGCGCATTGAGACCACCATCACTATGACACTTTGTATAATGATTGCACATATCAGTATAGGTAATCCATCGGCTCATGGCACTTTTTACACGCATAGCGCATGCAGCAGCACACGCCATTTTCTAAACAAAACGTACACTTTGGGCGAGTGTCATACTTTGATGACCGCTTTTTAATTTATTCAGTTTTCATTTGCTGCTTGATATAACACTTCTCTGCACGTGTTGCAAAATTTGGGGATGTTTCAACTCATGACTGCAGAGAATAGAGGCATTCATTGATGGCAGTGATGTAGCGTGCAGCCTGTGTGTGTTGAGTGCCATGAGCTATACGTGCGCATGCGTGTGGGTAATGCGCAATTGACAATTGAACTTTGAACTCAGTATAGGCAAACTACGCCAACACGAGCCCGATTTCGGAGGTGGTGAACTTGCAAAACGCAAAGAAAGAGAAAATCATCATGCTCTACGTTGTATGCCACAACGTGTAACGTTTCCCAAATCAGCAGCCACGTCATGAATGTTTCACCATTTTGCCAGCTCCGAAATCGGGCTCGTGTTGGTGTAGTTTGCCTTTACATTCTTACTTCACTATGTGCACTGTTTGTTGTGGCTTTCTGCCCTCGCTACGCACGGATGTCACGAAACTGCATTTATGAGTTTGCAGGCAGTGATGTTACAGCTCTGCTGGCGGCTCTTTTTGGAGGTTTGCCAGAGAGGCCTTCGCACTGACGAGCCCTTTCGCCTCGGTCTGTCAGCGAAAGCAGGGCGAAACAGAACAAAATTACTGCCCTCCCTACATTGTTTCTTCACTATGTGCACAGCTTGTAGTGGCTCTGCCCTCGCTATGCACTCATCACCAACATTTTTCGCAGATATGCCAGGACACTAGGGCATCGTTAACCACTTCCAACTTTGGGTCATCGGAACCAACTGGAGTTTTCAGCTGACCATTTTTCTCATCAGTTCCCGGCGTATCAAACAATTGCAAACTGAGGTTGCGCGATTGCACTGCAATGGCAATGGTACGACGTGCATATTCGCTTTCACTTTCAAAATTTTCAGAAATGGCGACACACCAGTTTCACGCAGATTGCCAAAATCGTCGATGAAATGCAAGTCCCCAATTGTTGTTGCTGAACCAACGGGTGTGGCGCTTTTGAAGCCGGAATGCCAATAACAGTTGTAAGTCATGCACTGAAACGCCATCGAACCAAACTTGAATGTGTGCTGACTAATTTGATCTGCAGCCACTGCCCTCAACCTCCTCTGTGTAATTGCTACTGTATCGACAAACAACACAATTGACTGAATAGTGAACACGTACGTGCGCTCTTGGTCCGCCCAAGAAATCTGCAGCAAATATGGCACTCAGGATGTCGTTGGCCAGAAAACGAGCCAGATGACCGCCGGTGGATTCACAATTCTGCAATGTAGTGTCTCCTCTCTCCGGGAAGAGTCTGTAAAATAATTTTACCGAGAGTGTCGGTAAGCCTTGGAAACACAAACTATCTGTAATTTGTACAAACTGTTTGTAAAAATTACAGACAATCTGTAAGGAATACAAACTGTCTGTAAAATTTGGTAAAAAGCGCGGGAATCAGCCATATTTCACCTTCACGTATTGATTTTTGTGTTGTCACTTTTGACTGCTTTATTATGTTGAAAGTGTTTGATTTGTTAAACAGCAACCAAAATTGTGGGTGTCAATCATTCCAATGCACAATGTTTTGCAATTTTCGCAAGATTCTTCTCATCTTCGGCAGAAGATCCACGCTAAACAGGATGAAAACCCAAAATAATGCTTGCCGTTAAATATGGAATTTGATCACGATTTCATTTCAGGTTTGTTGTGTTGATTCAACCGCTTTCTCTTTCCTGCTTAATTTTAACTGGGTTGTACTCATGTTTATTGCGCTTCAAAATGCAATCAAGGTTCGCTTTTGCAGGACCCGGCCATTCGATTGCCAGTCAATTCAAGACTGTGTTTCCTCGGCCGCGGTCCGACTGATCAAACAGACGGGTGCGTATCGGAAAATCGACTTTATCAACACCCGTCTCACACTAAACCCAACGCATTATTTTTTCATTTTGTGCGACAACTCGCCAAATAAGTTGAGCTTGAACAAAAATTTGCCATTTCTGCTATATCTTGCCCAATGCAGCGGTTCAGACTTGCTATGGGATACTATGCTTACTACCGATGTCAAATTCAAAGCCTAAACTGCTGCTTGAGAGCGCGCATGCCATAGTGTGTTTTCGTAGTTTTTGTTTTGATATTTATTTCTTATTTTTGTGCTTTTCTAAAATGTTGTTGCGTATCCACACCTTACACTCAGTATCTTACTGTATACTATGGTGTTTCTTTTTGATTTCCCAACTGGATTGTTCTCAGCCTAATTCGCATTATAGTATTGCTTAGCACGATACTGACATTCTACTTGTACATACATATGTTGCCGTGGTGTTTATGTTGCAAGTGATGATAAAGACAAACAGCCATGTTGCAATGGAAATAAATCACAGACAAAGTCTGTAAAGTCCCAATTTTACCAACAGCCTGTAAATTTACCAACACTCTGTAAAACGCAAGCTACTATGAAACACACGCAATATTTTACAGACAGTCTGTAAAGTTTACAGACAGTTTATGTGCTCAAGATTTTAACGAGAATCTGTAAAAATTTTACCGAATTCGGTAAAATCTGGCCAAAATTTCCCGGAGAGCTTTTTCGTTTTTATTTTAAGTTCTGCGAATGAACGGCGATGGAATCTCTGAATCCGCACTGTGTTAGAGACCACCAAAAAAGTGATTTTACATGTGGAATGCTGAGCTTCCAACACCATTTGTGACAAATGTTGCTATAATGCTCGCCTGTTGACCAAATGAATGCACCCCAGAAGGAGTATTGCGCAGGTAGAAGCAGCTGGCGCCGATCATCTTGAAACCATCGTTGAAACCGACCTGGGGTGTGAAACCGCCATCAGTCTGACGATTAGCGCATTCGGCCACCAGAGGGGCTAGTAAGTCTGCAATGAAACATGACAGAGTTAGTCAGTTGGGTTGTTACCGTGTGGCTTCCGCTTGTATTTCCTCTGACCTTACATAATTATACTTAGCACCAGATAAAAATGCCATGTGGAGTACGGTCGTGGAGCCTTAAGTTAAGCGGGAAGAAACACGCTTGATAGTGTTCTAAAATTTTGTATAGAGCGACAACCGTCACTATGACCAACCCTGATGCGACACGTGAAGTTGACAATCGGCGAGCTGCAGCAACAACAGTGCAAGTGTAATCGATGAGTTCAACATGATGCTGAGATAGGGGCAAAAAATTGCAGAAAATTGTAACTGTTCTGCGCCAAATTGCTGGCCCGCAGGACAAGCTAACGAAATAGTCCTCACCGCTCTTTAGTTTGCCACTCTTCGCAATGTTGACCTGTGTATGTTTTATTCTGGTTAACATATCACACAAACGCACAAAAAATGGTCAGCTTGATGGTTTTATTGATTTTTAATTCTGCCTATCCTGAATAACATGCACTGGCATAGGCTGGAGATGACACACTAACAAAACGCATTAATGGCACGCTGGCCATTACCCTGAATCATTGGTCTACCAACTAAAGCTTGTCCGTGGCTCCACCAAACTATCGTACTCATGCGTCCATCAATGTGTTTGCTGCGGTTTTCGTGGCCGCACTGGTATTATGGAGTTGTCGATCGCTCGTGCAAAACTGGGTGTGGGATGAACGCGCAAGAATAGTACACACGCACGATACACAAGAAGAAGTGCTAGCATCTTGTCGACTTTGTGCTAATTGATCTACGCTCGCCCAGTTTTGCACAATGCACGAACCCCGAAAACCGTAGCAAGGTGATGCACGAATGTTTACCACAGACGAGCATTGATCGACCTTACTTTCGTTTTTATGAGCTATTTGTTGTCCGATACCGTGCCATAAATGACTTCTATTCGTGGGACAACTGTGGCTCATGTACATCGTTATTTATGATAGTCATCAAACAGAAACCAATACACACACATACAGTATACCATTCCATGGCATTTACCGATGTTTTTGCTGGTGCGGCACAATGCCGCTGTGTATGCACAATTGTACAGATACAGCATACCTCCCGGTCGGTCACCATGGAGCACACCGACCAAACTCAACTTTGCAACCTGTTTGTTAGCACTGAACCGAGGGGATTTCGTTATTTTGCGTTTTATACCATTAACCAAACTGCTCGCGGCGCGAACCTAATCGCCCCCTGACTGAGCTGCTTTTTACATCACTTATTACTGATCAACTGCAATTTTTAATTCAATCCGTTCAACCAAAATGATATCAATACCTGTCTCAGCAACATGTTGAACCCGTCAATTGCGCCTGCATTGTTGTTGTTGCAACCGGCAGATTGTCAACTGTATTATATGAATGGTCTTAGCAATGGCAATTAGGGACGTTCGTTTTGTTGACAACCTTGGCAATCTACGTAAAACTGGCTCTTTGCCCATTTTCTGGAATTATTGCCGAACACTATAAATCTTATGCACCAAAAAACCAAACAAACATGCAGCATGTCAACGCCGCGTGCTTCAGCGCAACTTTGACCCACAGCTTTCGATGCATGCCGTTCCCAATCCCGTTACAGTGCTGCAAGATTGAACTACATCAATTACGAATCACAGTATTACACATGTAAAAAAACGGACACGTGTGTTAGCGCCATGGTTGTGGTGCCTTGCAGTGGAGTGCATGTGAAAAAAACAGTAATCGGGACGGAGTACCCTCAGTAACCTGTTTACTCGTATGTTTTACAAGCAGGTTAAAAAATTAGCCTTGGTGTCCAAATTAAAAAAATCTATTATTGCAATCACGTTTGCTTGCCTGGTGGTTTGTCCGGAGGCGTAGAGTTTGTGATTGTGTATAATTGTGTACCGATTTACCACTGATAATCTATTCTAAGAAGTTGACGTTTCGGGGGCAGTAAGGACCCTTCTTCAGGACAAAGTCTGAAATGAAACATGGCACATAAAGATATTTGCATATTATGTAACCCCAAATTTCTGCCAGTTTCAGGCTATGCTCTAAGACCTAAAGATTGGACAACTTTGAAAGAGTGAATAACTGTGGTCTGTCTGGAACAAAGTCTATTCACATGCCTACCCCGTTTCCCTATCCAGTCACTCTAATGGCCGCCAGCAGAGCACAAGCGAGAAGCAATATAATTCTAATTTCAGGATTGCAATGACATCAAACCGGATCCTATGTCCGCCGCCAGGCAGCGTTGTCGCGCGCAACAGATACAGCACACGTTGCATTGCAGACCAAATTTTCTGGCTGTTGACCAAGAAGGTCGGTTATGTTGCTGTAATGTTTTACATGGCTCTCGCCTCTTTTTGGTGCGGGCTGTGGTGCATTCGCACTGGCCACGTCTGATACACCGCCCAATGGAAACAGGACCAAGTGGACAAATTCGCTGTCCTTACGCTCTTTATTCACCAGTTATGAGACCCAGATTTTCAAGGTACAAGCCAACCGCCCTGTCAACTATCCGATTATCGTAATCCGTCATTTCTCTCCTCGGCACCAACACAGGCCGGATGGGAATACCGTAATTCTACCGTGACCCAGAACAACACAGTCAACAGCTACAACACGCAACAGACACGAACATGTAGGCACGCAACTGAATCGGTGCCCAAATGTGGATATACTGAATACAGGTACTGTGGGTATACTGTATGTAGGTTACTAAAATGATTGGGATAAAACAGGTGTATCGTCCTTGGGATTTTAGTGTCCTGTATCCCCACAATGTTGGCAGAGTTTCACACTTTCTGGTGATGACACACTTTCCTCATGTGTTTGTTTCGTCGATGGCACAGATCCACTGATATCACAGTTTACACACAATCGGCCATGGCCAGCCGGAGCAGTTGCACTGACGATGACCTGGTGCACAACCGGGTCGACATGGGCAACCTGCTTGTACAATTCGAATTCTGGTTTCAGCATGTCCTACAAAACGGCGACAGAAGCAGCCGGCTACAATTATTATCATATCCCTGGCAGACCACAATTGACACTCACATCTGCTATTGATTTGGCCACGCAGGTTAACTTATAGCTTTGAATTTATTTTCAAGCAAACAAACTCCGTGTATAAGCCGGCGGGATGCTTGCCTGATTTAGGAAGGCGAAACATACGGAACGATGGAGCAACAGTCGAAGTGGGAGCTGTACACCTGGGTGGCCAATATTGGTGGGGTATTGGAATTTTGGCTGGGAGCTGGCCTGCTAGGATTGATTCACTTGACGATTTTCCTCCTCAAATGTCTGTTGGGCTGCTGTTTCGGGGCTGGTGGCAGTTCAGAAGCACAGCCCCGCACAGGTGCCAGCACTTATCCGCCACCAAGCAGCCACCTTGAGAAACAGTTCACGCGATTATAATCTCATTGTCGAATTTATGTAATAAATTCTAATGCACCTGTACTTTTTGAAAAAATATATAAAACCGGTATTTACCGTAATCTTGTACGCATTTGCGCCGACTGAGTCTATCAATTCACAACAATGCCAATTTTTGTATTTTGAGAATAATATTCTATCCGAAAGCAACAGGATGCACTCGCCTTTGACAATTGCAACTCAATAATATTTGCTAAACGGTAAAATTCCTCTTGGGCGTGTGTGATGTAGTGTGTACGCGACATAACACAATAACATCGTTACTGTATATCCACAAGTTTCAATAAAAGATTGGGTTTTATGCGCAAGGCCAAGACCGATTTCTTTTTGTGTCACATAATCAACAGTCTAGCAACCGAAAAGTTTCTTTTTTGTATGGTTATGCCAGCATTTTCTGAGAGTTTATAAAAAAACAAACTTTCACATGTCACTGTGAATGGGCTAAGAACTGCGTCACCCGATGACCATTACGGTCGGTGACGTGAAACATCAGTCACAGTATGACAACATAATGAAACATCACCAAATCGGACACGACACAACCCAACAACAATCCCCACCATCGTCTTTGTGGCGCAATCGTCTGTACCGATCGACCGAGTGTTTTGGTGCCCGATACATCCACGATTCGGATCATTGGATCGAAGTGCTGCTCTGGTATTTGGTTATCGGTGCGCGCATCGTTTAGAACATTTTTTATCGAAGGTTTTGCTTGCAGAGGGTGATGGCATCGAATCTGCCTTGGTCACGTGATTTCGTTAATTTCGGGTCTTGGGTACTTATCCCATGGGTTTTGTCCGGTGTGAAAGTTGTTCACGTTATGTACCTACATATACATTGGTAGCTCAAAACAATTTTTACCCTGGCCCAAATATACCTAGAAGATCTCCAAAGTCAAAAACATCATAAACCTGGACATGGAACCAACTCGTTTCTATCTGATCATCAAATTTAGTACCGGTTTTTTCAAAAACTTTAGTTCTGTTTATCATCCTAAACCGCCTTATCATGCGTGACAACGCAGGCATCTTTTTCATCGCCACGTTTGTGCATGTGCGTGAAACATTATCGGATCTGTACGCCGAGCGTATGACCACCGAAGAACGGGTGCAAACTGTGACTGCCAGTGAACTACTGACCGCTAGAGACTTTGTCGTCTGTTTCGATGACATGATGGGTACGGTATAATTCCCTTTGAATATCAGGGAAACTGTCTCGCCGCTTCAAAAGTACATACATGCCCGAAACCCGACATTTTTAGTGAAAAGGTCACTGCAAAGAAGGCACACCTGTTAACACCGCGTTCCCGTAGTTCAGTTGGTATTGCAACTGGCTCTCCAGGCCTGATGGCTGGGAGATCAGAGGTTCGAGTCCTTCCGGGAGCATACGTTTGGTGTGGCGGTTCAGAGTTTACACTGCACAACGGTCCAAAGATATTCAATACTACTAAAACAGGAAGACGTATGTACGTATGTGTGTATGTGTGTGGCCCCCTCCCTCGGAAGGGCGGACGGGTCAATTTTCACGGGTAGCTTTGGGTATGCTAACGGGTTTTCGGGGGGGGCACGGCACGGGCGCGGCGCTGTAGCCGGGCCGTAGGCACGGGTCCCGTCTAGTAATAATCAATAATACACAGTGCCAGTCAATCAATAATACACAAGCACAGGCGGCCGCAGCATGTCCGAGCAATTCTACGACGTGCTGGTGATTTGGGACGAATACATGACACGACGCAATCAAACTCTGTTTGTCGATCCGGCGGACTTCACCATCGACGACCTGTTGCGAGGCGGTGAAACATTTGTGAACAACACCGTTCTGTCAAGCAATCTGACTGCGACTGTTGGTAATGCAACAGTGGAATTCGCTAAATGGGACATGTTCACCACATTATTGGTTAGTCAGGGAGACTTTTGAGTACCCGATTCAACAATTCATCATCAAACTTGATGACTGCGTCGGTCCTGTGTTGATCATGCGATTTATAAAGGGATTTACAGATGCCAGCAATTTTGCTCCGCGCTGAGGTTGTTCCCACACAGCTGATAAACAACGCATGATGCAAGCCGATCACTATGACCAAGTTTGATTGATGTTTGACTAGCTGTTTTGGTTCCACCGATACCAAGGCAGATGTTTGCAGGTGCGGAAATACCTACAGTTCCTGACTCGTTTCGAGGTCGCGGTGCCGGCGGGTTATGTGCGAAGTCGAACCAGTCCGGATTCCCCAGCCGATTGGTTCTTCGACGTTGCCGACAATCAGAGTCAAACGACACACAAACAATTGATGGCGGTTGCGAAAATCAAATGGCCGGCAAAAGGGGAATCGGAAAGTGAGATGGGCTGTTGCAAACTAATGTAACCGTCTACCACTATCCTTTTTTAGACGATGAATCCCTCTACAAAATGATCAGAATGACCAGTGACCGACTGTTTGGTCCTCCGTCTGTTGCCCCATCAGCTGCTCCTTAATGTACTGAGTCCCAGGTTGAGATCAGTTCTTGTTAGGTGAGCCGGTGTAGCATGAATTGCACAGCAATGTATACTTTTAGTTGCCCGTTTCAGACACGCGGTGCACCAGGTGATCGTCAGTGCGAATCTGCCAGATGGTCAGGTGACCCCATATTCACTAAAACCCCGAATCCTATTTCCCAGACGGCTATCCGAGCTACATCTATAACTACGGCAAACGACGTCGTAAACGCGCTGCAGTGAACAACAGAGTGACTGGGAAGGCCATGGACTATGCGAATATTATGTCGACGGTGGGAGAGCTGATCAGACGATTTGGTGATTGGTTCGAAAGCCAGAATTGGGCAGGTACGTCTGACTGGTACTGAATGACACGTTCAGGCTCGCTTCGGTCACGTGACTTTTTATGAATTCAGCACACTTCTGCGGACGTTGATGCAAGTCAAAGGGTGGAATTTTCGTAACGGTGTAAAGGTCAGTTGGGCGTAAAGGTCGGTGTAAAGTTCGGTCGAAAGCTCGGTCGGCGTAGCTCGGTGTAAACGTGAAACATTGCCTGTTATTAACGTGGAATGTTTCAAGTTTACACCGAGGTCTATCACACGGAGCTGTCGACCGAGCTTTCCACCGACCTTTACACCCAACTGACCTTTGCACTGTTTCGAACATATCACCCAAACCCACCTGCGAAAAACTTTCTCTGTTACGAGACATGTGTCTGGGAGCAACCTCTATGCTATTCAAAAAAGTCACTTGACTAAGGGAAGGCCGATCCAATCCGATTACCAATTTTGATAACAACCTAATATCTTTGAATGCCCACTTACACCCTACCTACGTGCAGGTGGCGACAAGCTGGTGGCGTTGAAACATTTGTATTTGAAGGAGTTTCATCTGAATCAAGTCACCGTCACACTCGAACAAGACGACGATGTCGAATCGCCATTGGATTTCGGTAACGAATTTTTTCAACCCTTTTCGTTAAATAGTTCACATGAAACCCAAAGAACTTCATGAAATTTTAAGTATAAGTAACCTAGACAAACAAAATTCAACGTCAACCAGTGTTTTATTGCATAAGCAGTAAGTATACGGTGCATGATTAGATTCAGCGTTGTCATCATTCAGAATCAAAGAAGCATTTGCCATAGATTTCAATCTTGTGGTTACTTATCGTTTGATTATTAATAATCGATTATCTATCATCATTGCGGTTAGATCAGTTAATTAATTAGTACTAACTAATTGATTGCATTATTGTTGGTTAACCAATGTTAATTCATTGACAGCCTATGGTTTGAAGAGCATTATTGAATCAGGATCATCAGTTGAAGGCAGATCAGAGCGCTGATTTCGATGCTGTCCATTTTGTTGCCTTCATCCATCACGGGTTCAGCTAACGGTGTGTTCACCACTATGGCACCGACTGTGTCATCGGTGGTATTAACTTCCTCCTTGCCGTCTTTCCCATTACCAAGGCTTGCCACTTGGTGCACCTCTTTCACCTCTTTGTCAGACGTTTCCTCTTTTTTATCTTCTTTTCCACCTTCACCAGGCTTTTCTTTCTTGCGATCTCTTGCACCTTCGTCAGGCTTTCCTTCTTTTTCACGTTCTACAACATTTTCATCTGGCCCTTCCCCTTTTTCACCTCCTTCAGTTACATCGACGGTCACCCACGGGCCTTCCCCTTCGCCGCTGCGCTCCCAAAAACCCAAATCTTCCTGTGAGTTGTTTGATGGTATGAATTTCTGAATCGGAGCCTGGGCATCGATCGGTGGGTTCACATTGGCTTCAAAGTATCCTTCGTCTTTCACATTTCCGGCCGGCGCGTAGTTCATCACGATGTACACCGTTGGTACACCTTCGGCATCGTAGGACTTGGACATGCCCACGCCAAGCTGACGACTGGCGCGCCACACCAGCTGCGTGAAATCGGCTGGAATATTTCTTAATGTACCGGAAATTGTTCCGTTCGCGTTTTAGAACGAGCACAACTGTGCGAAATCCAAACCTGTGTGCTTTGTGTAGCCCAATGCTGGCGGTCCAAACTCGTAGTGCTTGATTTCGTCGTACAGCTTTTGCACGACCACAGCACCTGTGTTCAACGAGACAAAAAAAATTATATCAACTTTCATTGCATCTTTTTATTTTCATTTCAAAAAAAACACTAATTTCCAACCATTCACGCCGGCGGCCCCGCGATGCACAAACAGCGTTTCGCCATAGACGTTCTGCGGTTTGTGCTTGAGATCGCGAATGCGGCTCAAATGCTCGGCCCATTGTTGGGCGTGCGCGTTGAGCGCTTGGGTCATGCGCAACGCAGACACGCCGTGACGCTTCACGCGGTACTCGTTGTGGTAGTGCAGGATCTG
Organism: Rhynchonema sp. JSB1_4; assembly: GCA_030248065.1. Classification (NCBI taxonomy): domain Eukaryota; kingdom Metazoa; phylum Nematoda; class Chromadorea; order Monhysterida; family Xyalidae; genus Rhynchonema; species Rhynchonema sp. JSB1_4. The sequence continues at coordinate 16,447 of JASAMV010004705.1, forward strand.
AATTTGAAATTCCAGTTGATTACAAAAACAACGATGTTTTACTCAAATATCCCCCCGTCAACAGTACAGATCAGAGACCGGCGTCAAACTTGATTAAAATTTTTGCTGCTTCAGCAATGGGCACTACTGTATCAGTAAAGCCCGAAATACAGTATCCCTTGGTTAAAAAGTTACGTCGCCGAAAATCAGATCGACCGTCAAGTTTGATGCAGGCAGCAACTTTGCAAATCACAGGTGCACCGGAGAAGATAGATTGAACCATATGAGCCTCCCGGGGGTTATTTGAAGTGTTTTCAGAATAAACTCTAGGGGGATGAATTTCACATTTTCAAATTTCAAAACAGAAGGAAAACTTATGAGCCCCAGGGGTTTCATTGATTTTTCCTCAAGCAAGGTGCGGTTATACTCGTTCCGCGGAATAGAAGGAACGGCTGAAGGAACGATCGTTTCCGCTGACGTGGTTATACTTCGCCCGAAGAACAGCGGAAACGAGTATAGCCACGTCACACGGAACGATCTGACGCAATTGACAAGGAACGAAAAAACGTTCCGCGGAATAGAAAGAACGAAGTCAAAACATCTTGACTTTCAGGACAGTTCCTTGAGCTTCAACTGCTTGAAATTGTCACTAAGAGACCTTGGCATGTCGAAACTTTAATTTTTTGGACACGGCAATGCCAGAATGAAGCATTTTCAAACCTGAAAACGCTCAAGAGAACGATTTTGGGCTGCCATGGTGTTCAAACAAAAGGAATTCATAACACACTCCCATCTACACAGGATCTTCTCCATCTTCGTCTGCATTTCACACAATTACCGAAAAATACTATGACGAAATAAAAGCGGTATACATTGTGTGAGAGTCAGAGGTCGCAATCAGGCCGGGTTTGGCCGGGCCGGCCCGGCCCGAGCCCCCCTAATCTTCGGCCCGCCCGGCCCGGCCCGAACCCCCAAATCTCCGGCCCGGCCCGGACCGAATTTTTGGCTCAGATTTTAAGCCAATTTTTATCATAATTTTTTCGTTTTTTAACCTATTTTTTTGGTTGAAAATTCATTGTTTTCCATGAAAAAGTCGCCAGATAGACAATACTGATCACTTACTTACCGAATCCGTCAGAAATTTTTGTATTTTTGACAAAAAATCCCTACTTTTTCAATAAAATGAGTCACTTCAGAAGCTTCGGGGTGCCCGGCCCGATTGCGACCTCTGGTGAGTGGTCGGGGGGGGGGGGGGCAACCCCACAGCCCCATCCGTCTGGTTCCTGGACCGGTCTAATGCGCTTGTGGTTGCCCAAATTAAACTATAAATATTTTAAGCAGAACTAATTCGATTAAGACAGCATCCGTGGCACACTCTTAGCAATCGTTTTTGTCCTCGTTTCTCGTTTTTGCCCCCCCCCGAAACTGAGGGGCTGAATGCTGTTTCACGGAAAGGTAATGGTGTGGGTGTGGTGCTTTTTACGGATGTAGCTTATAGTTGTTGATTATTTTTTCTTCATGTTTCAGCTGTTTGCAATGATTGTCAAGCTCAATAATTTGCTCAGCAGCGTCCCTAAAATTACCGGGGCGGTGACGCCCTTCTATTTTTTCTCTGCCATTAGTTTGTGGAAGAACGCGCCGGAACAGCGGAAACGCTGAAGGAATGAAAGAATAGAAGGAATAGAGGAAATTCGTTGCCGCTGTTCTTTCATTCCGTCACGGAACTGTATTGCGCGGTACAATTTTCGTTCTTCGGAATGAGTATAACCGCGCCTTTACAACTGAAAGGAATTCAGATAATGCCCCAGGGGGCTTAGTCGAACTTCGAAAAAATTAGAGTCATGTTTAAAAAAAACAAACCTGACGGCGCATCGTGTTCAAATCGGGTGTCAAGTCTAATGAAACATCACTTGCAGCAGCCAGCAGCAGACGAGCGGTCACGGAGAGAAGGGTGATGGTGATTGGCAGTAGTGGATTGGCCATGGTTGTCAGATTGATGTGTTGATCAGTGGAAAGATGTGAATAATTTAAGATTTTGAATTGCTTTCCCAAAAAGTAGCTTTTAGCGTTTTAGCTTTTCGATAGGGCCCCGGTGTGCGGAACTTTTGTGCCAACTTTTAAACATCACCTGGCTGCGCTGGGTCACTTTTTGAAACTGTTCAAGACAAGCCACCATAAAGCCCCATAAGATTTCCGACGCAAGCCAACCATTTGCAGTTCAAGCCCAGCTTGAGCAAAAAAAGGCTCGATTTATCATTTTTGAAACATCGCTGGGCGCGCGTGACGTTTTTGAATCGTTTCAAAGCAAGCCCCATAAGGCTTCACGTCACTTCCGATCCAAACCACTCATTTCCACCCGAAACTGAATTTGACCCACGTTTCGCTTACCCATTTTTTTGAAACATCACCATTCTCACGTGGCTTTTTTGTAACGTCTCAGACATAAGGACATACGTTATTTCCGATACAAACCGACCATTTCCTGTCCAGCACCAGTTTGAGTAAAAAATATTTCGCTTTCCCATTTTTGAAACATCACCGCGTACACGTAGTATTCTTGAAACGTCTCAAAGCAAGCTGGGCCCCCACATCAGTTCCAATGCAAACCGTTTACTTCAAGCCCAAATTGAATAGGAGCCAAAAATGTTTCGACTTGCCATTTTTGAAGCATCAGTTGGCAGTTTCTGTATTATAACATTAGCAAACAGACTTTTTCAGGCCTAACAGACTACCTCTACACCACGTTGCAGGCCTAAACTCCACAAAAAATTTTTTGTTGTGCCTCAAAATCCTACCTGTGAAACCTGTGAAAGTCGGATTTACCGAGAAAATCCCATTGACCTGTGCCTCGAAAACAATTGTGATGATTTGAGGCTCAAATACATTTATTCCACCAGATTTAGCTTCATTCAACTACAAAGACTAAGTGTTTGATTGATCAATGAAATTGAATCAGGCCAATCAAGCAACAAGCAATCAGGCACGGATTCAGACCGTATCGGTGATCAATTTTCAAATGTTTAGCGCCAGAATTGTCAACTAGGGTAGGTGATGTGCTGCGACCTCCATTTTGGCTGATTGGTTTTGGGATTACAGAGTAGATCTGGTCTTTCTTTGTGGGGGCCGGAGTCACTAGTTGATGTTTCACTGTCTTAGGACTCAGTGTTGATGTTGAAGTCCTTGTCTGTGTGGTTGTTGTTGTTGTCAGATGCACGTAAGGTTCGATCACAACCGAGGGATCAATTGGGCGATTCACGTTTAGTTCGAATGCCTGACAGTCAATCAGTCAGTTTGGAATGTACCATGTACATACAGGTAAGGTTGCTCGTTTTTCTACAAACTGCCCTCTCTCACTGTCATGCAAGTGCACTTTTCAACTTTACATTTCGCGTTCTCTGTCTGATTTTGAAAAACTTAACTTGTTAATGTGTAACCACAACCGCAATGTCACTCACTACATGCACTTCATTGCGCAACAAACTTTGTGGTCACGTCGCCATCTGGTGCATTCATACTGATGACGACCTAGTGTT
>JASAMV010004706.1:0-12672 GCA_030248065.1 Rhynchonema sp. JSB1_4
AGTTGCGAATCGAGGTACTTTTCGGGATCTTTATTCTCCACACTCGATATAAATAGAATAATAATACGAATATAATCCGACCACTTCATAAATCATACACAATATAAGGCACAGAATCTACGATTCCCACTTCTTCCCCCTTTTCGGAAGGAAATTACCACCGAATGCAGCAGCATTTTACTCTCTTCACTAAAACTTTCTCTATAAATCTTCATGTTCGGCACATAATTGATGTCGGCTGGAACTGCTAATTCTAAATAACGAATCGTAGAATTTGGCTTGTTGATGTACCTGAAATGCTAAAAGAGAAATTTGTTTCGTACATCAATTAATCCTTTCTCAAACATTTGCACATCCGTGCACCTTTCTCTTCAGCAAAGCAACTCCAACGTCCTCTCGTTTGTGCCTTTTCTCAAATCAAACTCTAAGCCTTTTACTCCCTACTTTCTCTTTTCGTTTCAAAAAATCATCAGAAAGGTGCTAGAAGAATATAAAACTGGCCAGAAAAACATCCGAATGAGAAACGACAACAATGGAAAGTGTACACTTCATAATGTCCCAGATCTACGCACAACATTTTGGAAGATCACACTACACATTTATACTCCGCATTTATTCGTCATACTTTTACTGGATCCAGATTTTTTACAAAACGCATGCACATTTACGCAGTTTCATTTGTTCAACTCACGTATTCTCAATGATATGGGACCAAATAGCGTCATTTTCCGCATACCAAGCAACAAAAATACTCATTTTACCCAAAATATTTTTGTATTTTTTTATTTTTTTTATTTTTTTTTTTTTTTTTTTTTTTTTAAGTTCTTTTTACTAACAGCTTTCTTCACCTTCACTTGCCCATTTCTGATGTTTTACAACCGGGCGGCTTTCCATCGCCATTCCCGGTCCTAGAGCAGGCTTGCCTTTGCAGCATTTCTTAACGTGACTTATTTTGCTGCTCTGTGGTACCGTGTGTTTGGCACTGATGTCAAACTGTTCACCTGCACCATTATCAGACCGGGATTCCCGAGGAGACGCAGACCTTTTGTTCATTTCCAATAATCAAACCATAACCCATGGTGTCTCGGCTCACCAGAAACTCACAATTCTTGATTTTTACACCGGCCGACTCCAACTTCTTGCTGAGATTGCACCAAGAACTTTCAACTTTGCCCATCCAGCCGCCTGCACCTGAATACGCGCTTTTTTTGGCAAGCTTGTCCAACGAAAGCCTTCACCAACTCCGGTAAAATAGGAATTCACGTCAGAACCGGTGTCCAAGCGTGTATTTCTCCGTTTTCTGCCACCAATAACCGGCACTTTCAACAGTGATGTTTCACTTGTCGTCGAGCCGGGAAGAAATATCCTTGATTCACAACAGTAATGCCGCCCCACATTGCTTCACTGGTGTTTCATTGGGGTCGTGTGGGCTGAACACCATAATTGCTGGCTTGATTGAAAAACTGAGCGTTGTTGTTGTGCCAGGTCCTGTAGCAGTTGTTCGGATACCAGCCGCGGTTCCCGTTGTTCGAATAAGCTCTGCGATTGCCGCTGTTTCGATTTGTTGGCCGTATGTGCATCGGTCTGAGGCGAAGTCATGAAAGGTGCCCATAAGACGATCTACGCGTTTTTCGTTGAAGCCAAACTTCAACACGTGATGTGGCCAGTGCGTCATGCCACCAAATTGGCCATGACGTGTGATGACCCTCTCAGTGCCAAACGTCCATGCCATGATCCCTCCCTTGCGGCCATCAGGGATTGTGATTTTGAGGACAGAAAAGAAAAGAGTTTGAAGAAAGAAATAAAGGAAGATGAAAAGTGGCTGCTGAATTATGTTTGTGAAGTGCAAATGGCCGACGAGACCCCTCCCTTGACCCCAACAAAAGCTTCGCTCCCGGAATCCCGCCCGAAGTCGTCAAAGGTACCCGAAGACCCATCGCCCAAGCCCGACGAATGTCCCAAGAAGAAGCCCTGCATTCCCATCTCGACTCGTCCGCGTCGAAGAACAAAGCAACGAAAACGAAGAATACAGAAGAAGAAAAGGCCGCCACGTCAGAAGACCAACGTGTGTCGACGTGTCGATCGACCTCGTGCGACGAACTACGTCGGTCGCGTTGTGATTCGACTGAATGGGCAGGACAAAATGGAATGGGCACAACGAGTGATTCAGGCTGTCGACAATGATTCTGTTGCGAACGATGATCGTTGTTTGGTGGTAGACGGGCAGGAAGATGCCGTGTGTGAGAATAATAAGACGATTTAGACATGGTTTCCCGCCATTTTAGGACAATTTCTGTTTTCAGCCCTTCCGCGGCGGGGGGAGGGAGGAGTAGGAATATTCCATATTCCGTATCTAGGACCGATCGATATTGTGTGATTCATTCTGTATTTCACACCGGATAAAATCAGCATCTAATTTGCGCCGACTATATCATCAGAAACTGACGGAAATACTGCATAGAGGACAAGATGCTTGTTTTGACCCATTATATCATCAGAAACAGAGTGACAACGTGTGGTCACCACAACCAAGGTATACGGCGCTGCCTCCGGCACTTTTTTCCTAGTTCTCCTCCTTTCATTATGGTGATGCCCATGCAGTTCGCTAAGCCGCTAGCGGGACTAGCCCGCCGTTTAGCACCCGTTGCTGGACATTGCCTTCTCGGACTAACCTTATATTGGTACACAGTTTATCATTCTCCTCCTTTCATTATGGTGATGTCCACGGAGTTCGCTAAGGCGCCAGCGGGACTAGCCCGCCGTTTAGCACCCGTTGCTGGACAGTGCCTTCCCGGACTAACCTCATATTGGTACACAGTTTATCATTCTCTTCCTTTCATTATGGTGATGCCCACGGAGTTCGCTAAGGCGCCAGCGGGACTAGCCCGCCGTTTAGCACCCGTTGCTGGACAGTGCCTTCTCGGACTAACCTTATATTGGTACACTGATTATCAATCTCCTCCTTTCATTATGGTGATGCCCACGGAGTTCGCTAAGGCGCCAGCGGGACTAGCCCGCCGTTTAGCACCCGTTGCTGGACAGTGCCTTCTCGGACAACCTCATATTGGTACACTGATTATCAATCTCTTCCTTTCATTATGATGATGCCCATGCAGTTCGCTGAGGCGCCAGCGAGACTAGCCCGCCGTTTAGCACCCGTTGCTGGACAGTGCCTTCTCGGACTAACCTCATATTGGTACACAGTTTATCATTCTCTTCCTTTCATTATGGTGATGCCCATGCAGTTCGCTGAGGCGCCAGCGAGACTAGCCCGCCGTTTAGCACCCGTTGCTGGACAGTGCCTTCCCGGACTAACCTTATATTGGTACACTGATTATCATTCTCCTCCTTTCATTATGGAATGCCCACGGAGTTCGCTAAGGCGCTAGCGGGACTAGCCCGCCGTTTAGCACCCGTTGCTGGACAGTGCCTTCTCGGACTAACCTCATATTGGTACACAGTTTATCAATCTCCTCTTTTCATTATGGTGATGCCCACGCAGTTCGCTAAGGCGCCAGCGGGACTGGCCCGCCGTTTAGCACCCGTTGCTGGACAGTGCCTTCCCGGACTAAATCTCCTCTTTTCATTATGGTGATGCCCATGCAGTTCGCTAAGGCGCTTGCGGGACTAGCCCGCCGTTTAGCACCCGTTGCTGGACAGTGCCTTCCCGGACTAACCTCATATTGGTACACACAGTTTATCAATCTCCTTTTTTCATTATTTTTCATTATGGTTCTGCCCATGCAGTTCGATAAGGCGCCAGCGGGACTAGCCCGCCGTTTAGCACCCGTTGCTGGACAGTGCCTTCCCGGACTAACCTTATATTGGTACACTGATTATCAATCTCTTCCTTTCATTATGGTGATGCCCACGGAGTTCGCTAAGGCGCCAGCGGGACTAGCCCGCCGTTTAGCACCCGTTGCTGGACAGTGCCTTCCCGGACTAACCTTATATTGGTACACTGATTATCATTCTCTTCCTTTCATTATCGTGATGCCCATGCAGTTCGCTGAGGCGCCAGCGAGACTAACCCGCCGTTTAGCACCCGTTGCTGTACAGTGCCTTCTCGGACTAACCTCATATTGGTTCACTGATTATCATTCTCCTCCTTTCATTATGGTGATGCCCACGCAGTTCGCTAAGCCGCTAGCGGGACTAGCCCGCCGTTTAGCACCCATTGCTGGACAGTGCCTTCTCGGACTAACCTTATATTGGTACACTGATTATCAATCTCCTCCTTTCATTATGGTGATGCCCACGGAGTTCGCTAAGGCGCCAGCGGGACTAGCCCGCCGTTTAGCACCCGTTGCTGGACAGTGCCTTCCCGGACTAGCCTCATATTGGTACACTGATTATCAATCTCCTCCTTTCATTATGGTGATGCCCATGCAGTTCGCTAATCCGCCAGCGGGACTAGCCCGCCGTTTAGCACCCATTGCTGGACAGTGCCTTCCCGGACTGGTAAACTGATTATCAATCTCCTCCTTTCATTATGGTGATGCCCATGCAGTTCGCTAATCCGCCAGCGGGACTAGCCCGCCGTTTAGCACCCATTGCTGGACAGTGCCTTCCCGGACTAACCTCATATTGGTACACAGTTTATCATTCTCTTCCTTTCACTTTGGTGATGCCCATGCAGTTCGCTGAGGCGCCAGCGAGACTAGCCCGCCGTTTAGCACCCGTTTCTGGACAGTGCTTTCTCGGACTATCCTCATATTAGTTCATTTGTAGTTTATCAATCTCGTCCTTTCATTACGGTGATGCCCATGCAGTTCGCTAAGGCGCCAGCGGGACTAGCCCGCCGTTTAGCACCCGTTGCTGGACAGTGCCTTCTCGGACTAACCTCATATTGGTACACAGTTTATCAATCTCCTTTCATTATGGTGATGCCCATGCAGTTCGCTAAGGCGCCAGCGGGACTAGCCCGCCGTTTAGCACCCGTTTCTGGACAGTGCTTTCTCGGACTATCCTCATATTAGTTCATTTGTAGTTTATCAATCTCGTCCTTTCATTACGGTGATGCCCATGCAGTTCGCTAAGGTGCCAGCGGGACTAGCCCGCCGTTTAGCACCCGTTGCTGGACAGTGCCTTCTCGGACTAACCTCATATTGGTACACAGTTTATCAATCTCCTTTCATTATGGTGATGCCCATGCAGTTCGCTAAGGCGCCAGCGGGACTAGCCCGCCGTTTAGCACCCGTTGCTGGACAGTGCCTTCCCGGACTAACCTCATATTGGTACACAGTTTATCAATCTCCTCCTTTCATTATGGTGATGCCCATGCAGTTCGCTAAGGCGCCAGCGGGACTAGCCCGCCGTTTAGCACCCGTTGCTGGACAGTGCCTTCCCTGACTAACCTCATATTGGTACACAGTTTATCATTCTCTTCCTTTCATTATGGTGATGCCCATGCAGTTCGCTAAGGCGCCAGTGGGACTAGCCCGCCGACCTGTAAATGCTTTTGCAGGCCAGCGCCTTCCCTGCAACTACTCGTGTTTTTCGTGCGCTGTCTGATCACATATCAAGTACTGCATGTGGCGCCCGTGGGATTAGCCCGCCGACCTGTACATGCTTACAGGCCAGCGCCTTCCCTACAACCACTCGTGTTTTTCGTGCGCTGTCTGATCACATATCAAGTACTGCATGTGGCGCCCGTGGGACTAGCCCGCCGACCTGTAAATGCTTGCAGGCCAGCGCCTTCCCTACAACCACTCGTGTTTTTCGTGCGCTGTCTGATCACATATTAAGTAGTGCATGTGGCGCCCGTGGGACTAGCCCGCCGACCTGTACATGCTTACAGGCCAGCGCCTTCCCTACAACCACTCGTGTTTTTCGTGCGCTGTCTGATCACATATCAAGTACTGCATGTGGCGCCCGTGGGATTAGCCCGCCGACCTGTACATGCTTACAGGCCAGCGCCTTCCCTACAACCACTCGTGTTTTTCGTGCGCTGATCATAAGTACTGCAGCGCCCATAGCCCGCCGACCTGTACATGCTTACAGGCCAGCGCCTTCCCTACAACCACTCGTGTTTTTCGTGCGCTGTCTGATCACATATCAAGTACTGCATGTGGCGCCCGTGGGATTAGCCCGCCGACCTGTACATGCTTACAGGCCAGCGCCTTCCCTACAACCACTCGTGTTTTTCACGAGATTGAGTAGTCCGAGAAGGCACTGTCCAGCAACGGGTGCTAAACGGCGGGCTAGTCCCGCTGGCGCCTTAGCGAACTGCATGGGCATCACCATAATGAAAGGACGAGATTGATAAACTACATACGAACTAATATGAGGTTGCTAGTCCGGGAAGGCACTGTCCAGCAACGGGTGCTAAACGGCGGGCTAGTCCCGCTGGCGCCTTAGCGAACTGCATGGGCATCACCATAATGAAAGTAAGAGAATGATAAACTGTGTACCAATATGAGGTTAGTCCGGGAAGGCACTGTCCAGCAACGGGTGCTAAACGGCGGGCTAGTCCCGCTGGCGCCTTAGCGAACTGCATGGGCATCACCATAATGAAAGGAGGAGATTGATAAACTGTGTACCAATATGAGGTTAGTCCGGGAAGGCACTGTCCAGCAACGGGTGCTAAACGGCGGGCTAGTCCCGCTGGCGCCTTAGCGAACTGCATGGGCACCACCATAATGAGAGGAGATTGATAAACTGTGTACCAATATGAGGTTAGTCCGGGAAGGCACTGTCCAGCAACGGGTGCTAAACGGCGGGCTAGTCCCGCTGGCGCCTTAGCGAACTGCATGGGCATCACCATAATGAAAGGACGCGATTGATAAACTGTGTACCAATATGAGGTTAGTCCGGAAGGCACTGTCCAGCAACGGGTGCTAAACGGCGGGCTAGTCCCGCTGGCGCCTTAGCGAACTGCATGGGCATCACCACAATGAAAGGACGCGATTGATAAACTGTGTACCAATATGAGGTTAGTCCGGAAGGCACTGTCCAGCAACGGGTGCTAAACGGCGGGCTAGTCCCGCTGGCGCCTTAGCGAACTGCATGGGCATCACCATAATGAAAGGAAGAGATTGATAAACTGTGACCAATATCCCGCAGGCTTAGCGAACTGCATGGGCTCCTAATGAAAGGAGGAGATTGATAAACTGTGTACCATATGAGTCCGAGAAGGCACTGTCCAGCAACGGGTGCTAAACGGCGGGCTAGTCCCGCTGGCGCCTTAGCGAACTGCATGGGCATCACCATAATGAAAGGAAGAGAATGATAAACTATGCACCAATATGAGGTTAGTCCGGGCAGGCACTGTCCAGCAACGGGTGCTAAACGGCGGGCTAGTCCCGCTGGCGCCTTAGCGAACTGCATGGGCATCACCATAATGAAAGGAAGAGAATGATAAACTGTGTACCAATATGAGGTTAGTCCGGGAAGGCACTGTCCAGCAACGGGTGCTAAACGGCGGGCTAGTCCCGCTGGCGCCTTAGCGAACTGCATGGGCATCACCATAATGAAAGGAAGAGAATGATAAACTGTGTACCAATATGAGGTTAGTCCGGGAAGGCACTGTCCAGCAACGGGTGCTAAACGGCGGGCTAGTCCCGCTGGCGCCTTAGCGAACTGCATGGGCATCACCATAATGAAAGGAGGAGATTGATAAACTGTGTACCAATATGAGGTTAGTCCGGGAAGGCACTGTCCAGCAACGGGTGCTAAACGGCGGGCTAGTCCCGCTGGCGCCTTAGCGAACTGCATGGGCATCACCGGATATTGATAAACTGTGTACCAATACGAGGTTAGTCCGGGAAGGCACTGTCCAGCAACGGGTGCTAAACGGCGGGCTAGTCCCGCTAGCGCCTTAGCGAACTGCATGGGCATCACCATAATGAAAAGAGGAGATTGATAAACTGTGTACCAATATGAGGTTAGTCCGGGAAGGCACTGTCCAGCAACGGGTGCTAAACGGCGGGCTAGTCCCGCTGGCGCCTTAGCGAACTGCATGGGCATCACCATAATGAAAGGAGGAGATTGATAAACTGTGTACCAATATGAGGTTAGTCCGGGAAGGCACTGTCCAGCAACGGGTGCTAAACGGCGGGCTAGTCCCGCTGGCGCCTTAGCGAACTGCATGGGCATCACCATAATGAAAGGAGGAGATTGATAAACTGTGTACCAATATGAGGTTAGTCCGGGAAGGCACTGTCCAGCAACGGGTGCTAAACGGCGGGCTAGTCCCGCTGGCGCCTTAGCGAACTGCATGGGCATCACCATAATGAAAGGAGGAGATTGATAAACTGTGTACCAATATGAGGTTAGTCCGGGAAGGCACTGTCCAGCAACGGGTGCTAAACGGCGGGCTAGTCCCGCTGGCGCCTTAGCGAACTGCATGGGCATCACCATAATGAAAGGAGGAGATTGATAAACTGTGTACCAATATGAGGTTAGTCCGGGAAGGCACTGTCCAGCAACGGGTGCTAAACGGCGGGCTAGTCCCGCTGGCGCCTTAGCGAACTGCATGGGCATCACCATAATGAAAGGAGGAGATTGATAAACTGTGTACCAATATGAGGTTAGTCCGGGAAGGCACTGTCCAGCAACGGGTGCTAAACGGCGGGCTAGTCCCGCTGGCGCCTTAGCGAACTGCGTGGGCATCACCATAATGAAAAGAGGAGATTGATAAACTGTGTACCAATATGAGGTTAGTCCGAGAAGGCAATGTCCAGCAACGGGTGCTAAACGGCGGGCTAGTCCCGCTAGCGGCTTAGCGAACTGCATGGGCATCACCATAATGAAAGGAGGAGAACTAGGAAAAAAGTGCCGGAGGCAGCGCCGTATACCTTGGTTGTGGTGACCACACGTTGTCACTCTGTTTCTGATGATATAATGGGTCAAAACAAGCATCTTGTCCTCTATGCAGTATTTCCGTCAGTTTCTGATGATATAGTCGGCGCAAATTAGATGCTGATTTTATCCGGTGTGAAATACAGAATGAATCATACAATATCGATCGGTCCTAGATACGGAATATGGAATATTCCTACTCCTTCCCCCGCCGCAGAAGGGCTGAAAACAGAAATTGTCCTAAAATGGCGGGAAACCATGTCTAAATCGTCTTATTACTCTCACACACGGCATCTTCGTGCCCGTCTACCACCAAACAACGATCATCGTTCGCAACAGAATCATTGTCAGCAGCCTGAATCACTCGTTGTGCCCATTCCATTTTGTCCTGCCCATTCAGTCGAATCACAACGCGACCGACGTAGTTCGTCGCACGCGGTCGATCGACACGTCGACACACGTTGGTCTTCTGACGTGGCCGCCTTTTCTTCTTCTGTATTCTTCGTTTTCGTTGCTTTGTTCTTCGACGCGGACGAGTCGAGATGGGAATGCAGGGCTTCTTCTTGGGACATTCGTCGGGCTTGGGCGATGGGTCTTCGGGTACCTTTGACGACTTCGGGCGGGATTCCGGAAGCGAAGCTTTTGTTGGGGTCAGGGGAGGGGTCTCGTCGGCCATTTGCACTTCACAAACATAATTCAGCAGCCACTTTTCATCTTCCTTTATTTCTTTCTTCAAACTCTTTTCTTTTCTGTCCTCAAAATCACAATCCCTGATGGCCGCAAGGGAGGGATCAAGCCATGGGCGTTTGGCACTGAGAGGGTCATCACACGTCATGGCCAATTTGGTGGCATGACGCACTGGCCACATCACGTGTTGAAGTTTGGCTTCAACGAAAAACGCGTAGATCGTCTTATGGGCACCTTTCATGTACTTCGCCTCAGACCCATGCACATACGGCCACAAATTGAAACAGCGGCAATCGCAGAGCTTATTCGAACAACGGTAACCGCGGCTGGTATCCGAACAACCGCCACAGGACCTGGCACAACAACAACGCTCAGTTTTTCAATCAAGCCAGCAATTATGGTGCTGAGCCACACGACCCGAATGAAACACCAGTGAAGCAATGTGGTGGCATCACTGTTGTGAATCAAGGAATTTTTCCCGGCTCGACGACAAGTGAAACATCACTGTTGAAAGTGCCGGTTATTGGTGGCAGAAAAGTTAGAAATACACGCTTGGACACCGGTTCTGACGTGAATTTGATTCGACCGGAGTTGGTGAAGGCTTTTGGTTGGACAAGCTTGCCAAAAAAGCGCGTATTCAGGTGCAAGGTGCTGGACGGGCAAAGTTGAAAGTCCTTGGTGTAATCAGCAAGAAGTTGGAGTTGGCTGGTGGAAAGATCAAGAATTGTGAGTTTCTGGTGAGCCGAGACACCATGGGTTATGGTTTGATTATTGGAAATGAGAGTCTGTGTTCTCTGGGAATCGGTCTGATGAATGGTGCAGGTGAACAGTTGTTTGACATCAGTGCCAAACACACGGTACCACAGAGCAGCAAAATAAGTCACGTTAAGAAATGCTGCAAAGGCAAGCCTGGCTTGAGGACCGGAATGGCGAATGGAAAGCCGCCCGGTTGTAAAACATCAGAAATGGGCAAGTGAAGGTGAAGAAAGCTGTTAGTAAAAAATTTAAAAAAAACAAAAAAAAACAAAAAAAATAAAAAAAATAAAAAAATACAAAAACATTTTGGTAAACTTACTATTTGTTGTTTGGTATGCGGGAAATGACGCTATTTGGTCCCATATCATTGAGAATACGTGAGTTGAACAAATGAAACTGCGTAAATGTGCATGCGTTTTGTAAAAAATCTGGATCCAGTAAAAGTATGACGAATAAATGCCAAGTATAAATGTGTAGTGTGATCTTCCAAAATGTTGTGCGTAGATCTGGGACATTATGAAATGTACACTTTCCATTGTTGTTTTTCATTCGGATGTTTTTCTGGCCAGCTTTATATTCTTCTAGCACCTTTCTGATTATTTTTTGAAACGAAAAGAGAAAGTAGGGAGTAAAAGGCTTAGAGTTTGATTTGAGAAAAGGCACAAACGAGAGGAATTTGGAGTTGCTTTGTTGGAAAGAGAAAGGTGCACGGATGTGCAATGTTTGAGAAAGGATTAATTGATGAGACTAGCAGTTCCAGCCGACATCAATTATGTGCCGAACATGAAGATTTATAGAGAAAGTTTTAGTGAAGAGAGTAAAATGCTGCTGCATTCGGTGGTAATTTCCTTCCGAAAAGGGGGAAGAAGTGGGAATCGTAGATTCTGTGCTTTATATTGTGTATGATTTATGAAGTGGTCGGATTGTATTTGTGTTATCATTCTGTTTATATCGAGTGTGGAGAATAAAGATCCCGAAAAGTACCTCGATTCGCAACTATGAATGGATCAAAACAAGCACCCTGGCCTTCATACACTTTTTTACACCGTTTCTGATGATACAATGGGTCAAAACAAGCCTGTTCGTTCACTTTGACGACAACCAAGGTATACGCCGCGCGCTCGCCGGGGAGTTACCACCATTGTTTGTGTCATCAACTGCGAGTTAAATGGGTCAGCCAATTTTGTTGCCGGTCACAAACACAGTTTTCGAAATGATCAGTGATGTACAAACTGAGTGTCCTAGTCGACCAACCAGTGTCACAGATTTTAGAACGCTATGGTTCATTTAAGTTGGCAATCGAATAACTTGTGTCATAAATTGCGGAACTTACAGTCGTGGTTCAACCGGTGATAATCTAGTCGTGCAACTAGCGTCACAAGTTGCTCAACCAAGTGATTCAACTAAGCTAGTGATAATATAGTCGTCCAACTAGTCTCTCAAACTGCGGTACGTGGTGGTGCAACTTGTGATGATTGCATAAGTCGTCCATTGACGGCGCGATGGTCTGGTAGTAACAGTAGAACCTAGTGATGGTATCATAGTCGTTCGACCAGTGTTGCGTAGGCGATCGCCGATCTTGTTCATGGCGGTAATTTCTTTTCAGTTGTGAATTGTGCTCTAGGTTGGACTTTTCGTCAATTTTTGCATTGGATCTTTTCCTGACGTTACATCCTCACAAGTTTGTCGGTTCTGAAAGATTGATTTTAGTTCCAAATACAAATGCATAAGCTTCCGTGGAAAGTTTGACTTGTGGTAACGCAGACCCATTTAACTCGCAGTTGATGACACAAACAATGGTGGTAACTCCCCGGCGAGCGCGCGGCGTATACCTTGGTTGTCGTCAAAGTGAACGAACAGGCTTGTTTTGACCCATTGTATCATCAGAAACGGTGTAAAAAAGTGTATGAAGGCCGGGGTGCTTGTTTTGATCCATTATATCATAAGAAACTGACGGAAATACTGCATAGAGGACAAGATGCTTGTTTTGACCCATTATATCATCAGAAACAGAGTGACAACGTGTGGTCACCACAACCAAGGTATACGGCGCTGCCTCCGGCACTTTTTTCCTAGTTTTGACCCTTTTGTCGAGTCTTGTGAAGACATCAAATGGGAACGCGCACTCCGGCATCGCGATGGATGCCGTCGTGGCTTGTGGGTTGCTTTACTGTACACAAGATAAATATAATAAACAAAAGCACAAATGAAGTAGCACACGCGAAACAATAGTCAACCAACAACAACTACCCAGTGCGGGCGGGGCAGCCATCAAACACGTCAAAGTTGTCACGCGTATTTTTTTTTTCAGCATTTTGCAACACGCAACAACCACATCTTTTCCACTTTTTGTCTTGAACTATAATTGTTCATCACAGTACTGTAATCAAAGGCAACGAAATCAAGAAGCTGAATTGTTGTATGTTG
>JASAMV010004708.1:0-34386 GCA_030248065.1 Rhynchonema sp. JSB1_4
TACAGAAATGTTTGGCACATGATCACTGTACAGTGTCTTACGTTGGCTCCCGTTCTGAGCTTCGAGGCACCAGTGTTCAACAGACTACGCTGTCAAGATTACATTTCTGTCTGTTGGACAGGCAGCTTACAGTAATGCCAAAGGAATGAAACAGACAGGCACATGGAGGATTGCGTTTCTTTGCGGGGGAAGTTCCCTGCTGTTTTTTCGCTCAGAACTCCCCAGCATACGCTATACTTGCAACTTAAATAAGTTGTGCAATGCCAGAATCCTGGCTGCTTGTATACTGTACGTTACATACCTAGTTTCATTCATCGGTCCTTTTCAATAAGCAGTAATCAGCGTGAACATGGCAACACATTTAATTATACTCCTTCATATCGTGTCGCTAAATATTGCAGAAAAACAAAAATTTCCATAGCCGCGTCTTGCCGGAACCCAAGCATAGTCGAACCGTATTGCGATCATTATTTGGTACCGCCGTTAATGTCCATTGATGTTTGCGGATCTATTTCCAAAGTTCCCCGCATTTCTTTCAGCAGAATTTCATCGGTGCGCGCCGGCTTTGTATTGTCATCATCCGCTTATCAATCAACCGTGAAACATCAGCCAGCCAGGAGCCACCAATGAGCGGTGACGTTGTGCTACGCGCGGTCATCGATTTAATCGTCATTGTGCTCTGTTGTCAGAACACCAAGGCTCAGGGTGAGTTTATGAACTTGGAGCAAACCTTTTTGCAAGTCTTTTTTGAAAAAGATTCTTGGTAAACAACAGAGTCGCGTACATCAATCGTGTTTTTCTCAATTTGGTGCGTGTACACTAACGCTATACGGCAAAGCAACATGAGTTTTTCAATTTTCACATCTCAAATGACCTTGGAACATCAGTCAGCTTGCCGGCATGTGACGATATTTGTTGCAGTGAGTGTTGGCAAGCGACCCGTCATAAATTTCAGCGGACGTTTTTTCAATCATGGTGATAACAAAAAAAACCTTCAGGCCACAAGCGCACATTTTACATATTGCGTACATACCGTACATAGTTCCAAGTTTTTCCCAAGATAATCAAGGTCAGAACAGGAGCGCTTGGGGGCATCTGAACATAGATCCTAATTTCAGAACGTATAAGTACAGATTGGCTACTTGTAACGCATACCTTTCGTGCTGTGTGGCGCGCTTGAATGAGAAAAATCCTGTTCAATTTGTAGCATGTCAGCTCGGGGTCGATAAAATTAATCAAAAGTGAACAATTTTTCTCTTCTTTGTCCGTCGAGAAATGTTCAAAAGCAACACACCGCTCTCGCACGGATTAAATGGAGTGATTTGAACAGGCGGACTTGCGCAACGCTGCATACAGTAAAAATGAAATCTAGTAATCTTTACCCCTCATCCTCGAGTTAATCAAACCAACAAAGTGCGCAATAACAACAACAATATGCGCAATCTTGCTGTACACTCTCTGGTATAAAGTGGGTCTCTGTTGGAAATATTTCCAGTTTTTTGTAGTTCTGTGGGCATGTACCTATGCGTACCAAGGTACACCTGCCACGATATCACATCCATTCCTTCACACGCATGTGAAGAAGAGCAAGTTTTTATGAAGCTTTTTTTATGAAAAAAAACTTTTTTATGCTGGGCGCCCGCTAACAAAAACGATAAATCAGTCGCACATCTGTTGCGAAGAAAACTTGTGCGCTGTGTAAACCAATCACGCCACCTTTTTGGTATAAACCTGCCTGTCTTCAATGCTCGGTAGTTTTTATGAATTGAGAAGAAAACGGGGCGAACAAATTTGATGATGCAAATAGAAACCAAAGACATCGTTGAGCATAAACATGGACATGAACACTGTCATGAACATGAGAATAAACGTAAACCTAAACATAAACGCGTAAGTAAACTTTCAGACCCGACTCAGACTACGAGTGCCGAATCACTGTCATTGTCAGATGCACTGCGCACCTCCACCACCGTTGACTGCAGTCCACAAGCGATCGTTGTCGCTGTGAACAAACAATTGTTGAGAGAATATGGATTTGGGGATGACACTAAGGTAGTTTGTTACAGATAGAGTTTAGCATCAGATTTGCAGAGACCAAACTTGTGTTGGTCACTATTCCCCGCGACTTTTTAGGCCCGGAAGTTCAGCCCCGACCTTTTCAAACCAAGTTTTTCAGGCCCGGCCGATTCAGGCCCAGCATATTTGAGCCATTTGTAGGCTTAGGCATAGGCTCGAGCCGGGCCTAAATCGGCCGGGCCTGAATGGCCGGGCCTGAACCTGTGCCCCGGGACTGAACAATGGTTGGTCACCGGCCTCCACACGGAGGGTTCCACAATGAAGAGGGTCACAGCCAGGGCGTGAGTTTTGAAATTCCGTCGACTCCACGTCGAAACATTTTTGCAGGTTTCGCTCGGCCGCGGTGCACATTCCGCCGAACAATGTGTCACACCAATCGGGCTGCACAACGAAACTCACTTTCGCGCCGCGACCGCGTACAACGCGTGCGGCATATTGAAGACGGAGCTGTCGTTGGAGCCGAAACGATACATTTATGTCATCAATGTTGGTTTTCTTCGTTTGTTAAATTTTTTGTTGTTTTGACGACAGGATGCTTGCAGTTTGTTTGTTGGTTATATGCTTGACCTGAAACATCAGCCATTCCGGTCTGGAGCCTGATTCCGATAGGACTTTTGTCACGAGAAAGCACTCGTTTTTTGTACAATGTCTTGGTGTGCACTGTATTCTGTTGGCCATTACACTCCCAATTTTTCAGCTGATCCTCGAGCGCACCGTTGATGTTTCACGCAATAGTGACGGTAACGACAACGAAACAACAACAGACAACAACAACAACAACAACAACAATAACAAGAACATCATTACCCAACAGCTGCAATGCCTTTCCACGCAAGAGGTGAATGTGCTGTTTATTTTTTAGCTTGTTTATTATTTTTTTCGGATTGCCCTAGTGTACAAGTCTGGTATAAGGGAAGATTTGTAAGATTTTTCGAAGCAATCTCCACAAAATAATCATCCGACTTCTAATGTGAGTAAATGACCCGTGCAAAAATACGCAAGACCAGCGGTATAAATCTCCAGTCAGCTTTCCATTTTTACATTTTTTTGCTTTCGAAGCAGTGTGGGCAAAACTTGACAAACACAACACATACATACAAGCTCCACATTTTGAAAAAAGGCTATTTTTATCAAAAGTGCTAGTTATACGTTTCACACAGATAAGAACACTTTTTATGCTCATGGCGATTGCAAGGTTGCTTGTTCAGCACAATAGGTATGGGATTGCGTGTTGCTTTGTGCTTTATGCAACAAAAGAGTAACATAAGTGTTGGGTATGATAAACAAACGTTAAATCTGGCCGTTTGACAGGCATGCACGGGGTTGCTGGTTCAAAAGATATTTTGTCTTCGGTGAAAGCAGCTTTTCGAAGCAGGAAACAGTGTTCTGATTCAGAGATTGAAACGTGAGATTTTTTCCAAGTCGCTCATTTCTGCTCAAGCTTGAAAACGATAGTGAAACATCAGACAGTCACGTCAACCAAAAAAGCTGAATAATATTTTGGGTCAATGTGTTCGAAATGCCAGCAGTTTCAGCTTATTCACTCGTTGTCGCGTTCATTGCAAACTTAGCGGTTGCTGAGGTCAGTCAAGAAACTACCGGAGTTTTCCGTCTGCAGCCCCCTCCCAATAGTGCCCCATGGATTCAATTCAGAAGATTATTTGGGATTTATAGTGCTGTCCTTCGGCACTAAATTTCTACCAAAGACGGGAAATGCCGGTAGCAAAACCAAAACCAAAAAATGTTCCCAAAGTTGCTCAAACGTTTTTTACTTTTTTTCAGGAGAACATCTCATTCAGTCTCCGACTGTGGACAGAATATTTCCACCGTGGCAGCGAATTGGTGCAGTTCCCACAAGAGCTTATTGTCGGCTCGACCACGCTGTTTGCTGAGCTGACGCTAAATGGTTCGTTTAAAGGGCGTGCTGAACTAGACGCCATTTTCTTGGTGAAACTTGAACAACAGTATGAGTTGATGTTGATCGCATAAACAGTTGCTAGGTGAGATATTCGACACATTCTTCAATAAATTAAAAAATGTTTCAATTCTTTTTTTACCGATTTGATTGAAATTTAACTGGCTATAATGCTGCATCTATAGTGGAGGATATTATTCTTATTATGACGCCCAATGGTGGCAGGTTCGACCAAGTAATCCAGGTTAATCGGTACTCAATATTTAGGCAGTTTTAGGCAATTTTTTATCAAGAAAATCATATTCTGCGACACGATTCTCGTTCAGACGTAGCCGATGGCGATCTTCGCGCGGTGCCAATGGAGTGCTACCTGACCAACGATAGCGAGGCGCCGTACAATCACGATGAGAACAACATGCTCATCATGTCGACGTTAGATTTGGATTATTTTCTATTTATTGAATAGTTTTATTCTTCTACCGGTTTTTAGCCGACAGGAGAAAAAGTATAATCTACACAATCCCTTCTTTATATTGACATGAGCGAGGCCGGTCACTTTCGGTCAATATAAAGAAAATTATGTGGAGTGGAAACTCTAACGTACCGTCAGAAACAAGCACAGCGATTTTTTCGGGGCTCTGAAACGGCCAAACTGTAGCCACAAAAGCCACAGCACGTGAAATTTTGGGGGGTGAGGGTTGTGTTTACCAAAAAACACCCCCCCGGGGGGGGCGCCCCCACAGGGGGGGGAAAAGGGAAATTTAAACACACGGGGATTCTTTGGGCCACAACTAAGGAAGACCCACAATTCGCCAGCGAAAAAATTCTCCCACACCAACAAAAAGAAAAAATAGAAAACCAAAAAAAAAGACCCACCCCCAACAAACCCTGGGGTAACAGGCAGGTGGCCGAAAAAAAAAAAGATACCTTTAAAAAACGGCTGTACTATGTGGCTGGTCGACAAAAGTCAACGTGCACATTGCACCTTGCAGATGTCCCCTGCACGGGTCGGTGTCAATCTACGAGGCGCAATCTCCGTCGGATCAGGGCACGAAACTGGAAGTGAAAATCGAGCAAATTCGCTACGTGTCTCGCAATTGGTTCTTTCTACGATGTCGGGTGACGGTGTGTTCTGTGAGAGGAGATAGGATCGATGAAGGATACATGAATGTGAGTGCGCCTCTTAATTCAGTTTATTTGCACTTGATGACCTCGAAACCGAGAATCATAGTGCCCCTAAATTTTTAATAAATAGATAAAAAAATTAAACGTCACTGCTTGAATCAAAATCACTGGGCTCACCAGTCGCCGTTTGGATTGCGCGTTTTAGTTGATGATTAAGCTCGACCATCGTAACCTGAAACTTGACAAACAAGCGGGCTGTAAGGGCCCCACTGGACCAGACTCAGATACCCAGCAAAGTACATACCTATACATGCTGCTTTTCGTTGGAAACCTTTTTATGTTACCAAAACAGTGCCGTTATCCCGCGGGGTTATCGTGCCTGTGTGAAGGTATACCTTTTATCGTGGTAGAAACGCGAGCCTCAAAGGCCGATTTTGTCAAAAACGATATTGGAAACTTTATTTTTCTAGTGTCCCCGTCAGTCGGAGTGTATCGGCAGCGCAGGCATGACGGTCGACACCCTCTACCCGTCCAACCCAACATACGCCTATCTGACCAAGGGCCCTTTGAGGGCTGTGCTGCCCGCCAACGATGCCCCGCATTCGAATGGTTTTCAACAGATCTTACGTGAGTTCCAATCACATCATAAATATTTATTTGCTCATTCATGTTATTTATTGCTAAATTCTGACATGATCTGTTATCATGCGCATTTGGGGCGTGATGCAAGGGTACTGGTGTAGCTCGACCCCAGGCGCCTGCTTAGGCTTGGGGCCTATGCCCACACTCGGCCGTTGCCTGAGCCAAAGCGTGCCTGATGCAGCAATCGCTAAATCTCAACCCATCAACTTCTCCAACTCCAACTACAGGCCAAGCGTGCCCACCATGCCCATCGAGCACACCCGGGGGTCACCAGCCGAACACGGCCGTACACCCACACCCCTACCCACCGTCAACCATCGGTATATCGTTGGTGGTGTGCATCTCACTGACCACATTCTTCGTCGGCGGATCGTTTGTCGGCTGCCTGTGGTACATTCATGAGAACACGAGTGAGTTTGGAGCAGCGGGAATTTGAGTGTGAAACATCGGCACGGAAAGTGTATGGATACATGTTGGACAGTTTCATCAGATTGGTGATCACTTGGTCATCATGTGCGTTTGTACTGACGATGACCGGAAGCTATCAAAAGGCGGCTTATGGTTTTGTCGTCAAATCATCTCGTCAAATAAAGTCGTCGAACACATGAGCCCCAAATGAGCGCGAAAACTAATACATTTGTTTGACGACATGATCTGATCACATTATGTGGACTGGAAGTCTGCTAGCCAGCGCAACGTGTAGCGCGTGGCGTGCAAAGCAGTGTGTGTCTGCACGGTTGCACGGGTATAAGTGCAACTTTGAGCCGCAGCCAGACCGCGTTCCCGTAGCTCAGTTGGTAGAGCAACTGGCTGTCCAGGCCTGGTGGCTGGGAGGTCGGAGGTTCGAGTCCTTCCGGGAGCATACGTTTGGTGTGGCGGTTCAGAGTTCACAATTGGTGAGCCCAAGTTGAGATGAACCAACCCGCAGTGACGGCCAAGGAGCCGGTCTGGGGTCAGACCTTCTGAAAGAGGGAGGTGGCGCTATCGTGTGGGACACGAGGTGCGAGCGGTTAGCCCCTTGTGGGTCAAAGCCCGCGAGTGCTTGCCTGTGGAAAGGGAAGTGCGCAGCGACAATCCTGCCGTATTCAGGGTTGGGTCGCAAGTGCCTGCGTGATGGGACACGATGCGAAGGTGCGTGAAGCGGAGATCCCCTGGTGGGACGGAAGTCCGCGAGTGCTTGCCTGTGGAAAGGTGAGTGCGGCTACTCTGCCGGATTCAGGGTAGCTCCGTGCCTGTCGTAGCGTCGGTTCGGAGAAAATGGTGGAAACCCGCAGGTTTGAGGTCAAACCTTCCGTGAATGGGAGGATGTGTGGACTGGAAGTCTGCCAGCCAGCGCAACGTGTAGCGCGTGGCGTGCAAAGCAGTGTGTGTCTGCACGGTTGCATGGGTATAAGTGCAACTTTGAGCCGCGGCCAGACCGCGTTCCCGTAGCTCAGTTCGTAGAGCAACTGGCTGTCCAGGCCTGGTGGCTGGGAGGTCGGAGGTTCGAGTCCTTCCGGGAGCATACGTTTGGTGTGGCGGTTCAGAGTTCACAATTACTATAAGCCCAAAAATCATGTGGATGTGACACATCAGTTTACTGTCAATCCGTCATCGGCTTACAGTATGTTTCTAATCCAAACAGAACTTCATTTTTGGAAAAAATGTTATTTTTTCCAACTCAATCATGATTTTGCAGAACCACTCGACAAACCCAGTCTGAGCCCGTCACGTCGTCAATGTTCGTCGGACTCAGCGATCGGGTCGGCCGACTCGAAACTGCCCTTGACCAATCAGGCACCGGCCAATGGCGGCAATTCACATATGGCTGCACGCAACACTCAGCCACCGCCATCGACTCTGCTGCAAATGTGTGTGTCCAGACATCCGAGCAATTCTTCGAATGAAGACTTTCAAATTGCCGCGCAAAATAATGTCACCAGATCTCAAATGCGGACTACGAGCAACGCAGACCATCGAGCCACGTGTCTGCGTGACAGACAGCGGTAGCGCTCAAGCGGGTATATGGTCCAGCAGCAGCCGCCCGCACTTTTGCCCGACACGCATTTTTAATCGTTTTGTTAGTCCAAAATAAGTCCCCCCAGAATTAGATTTGTGTGTTTTTCGGAATCGGTGCTTTTACAATTTTTGTATTTTCATATGATACTAGAAAATCAGTATCAAACCGACTCGTGGTAGCGTAACATTGTGACAGCAGAACCACATTCAAGTTCGTGTGATTTTGCATAATCAACTGCTTGGGCGTAGGATGTGGTTATGAAGTGATAAGCTATCTTACACGCTGTTTCAACAGCTATGTACAGTGGGTAAAAGCTTTTGTTGGAATTCAGCATGAATTTCAAGGCACAGTATCTTGTGAGTTACGTTTACCATGAATCGTTCAACTTTGTTCTGTGATATTATCGCTGTTCAACAAAATTGAAAAATGCTTGCGGCAAAATGCCTGGATAATGGTCCAACTAGGGACATGTGTCCTAAAAACTGTTTCTCTTGTATCGGCTTTAGCACTGTTGTTGTTGTTGAATACCGTCCGGTTATTTGTGTACAGATATTTTTTGCAGGATTTTGTTGTTATATAAATTTTGTTGCCTGTTGGTTTGCTTATGAAAACATCTGCTGGCTTGAATAGCTAAACTGAGTCTAAAATCATGTTGTGCGGGTCTTGAACAATGTCTTAGTTGTTAATCACCGGTTTGGAGTCCACAAAAGGAAAGTGCTGATCACAGCAATCAAAGACAAATCTTGTATATTTGTGCCAGACATTCCATAATGGAGACGAATATGTTGTTTTAGTTAATTTGCCGTTTCGTTTCGTTTTTTAAATTGTTTTTGTCGTTTTTTTTGTCAAAAATACCGTTTTGCCTCACCCTGATTCAGGCGCAGAATTTTACCAATCACATAAAATCAGGGCGTTTTACCATCTTCAATCAGTTCTTATCTTCGGAAATTACCAATTTTGTTCGTGCCGTCTTGTATTCTGCAATCTGAAGTCATTTTGTCAGGTATTCATTCAGTCAGGCACAAAAGTCAGAAAGGCGCACCTGAACGAGTGCTCAGGGGAAAGTTGCGAGAATATGGTTCGAGTGCAGTTAATTCCCAGGCAGGTCTCTCCAATAAAATTTCTTCAAACCCGTTCCTTTGTGCTTAGAGAATGTTTTGTGATTGACGATCTTCGAATTAATTAGTTTCACTGCTCTTCCACTTTTCCTGAATAGAATGCTTCTGTTGATGCCCGTTATGCGAGCGACAGGAAAGCTATAATCGGTCGTGATATCTTTTTATGCATGACGCGACGCACGCACCACAAAAGGCGCGTTTGTTCTGTTGTTGTTACGAGTGATACAGTAACACGTCATATCATAAATTCAAAGGCTTTAGTTGCTATTGACTTTATGCTGCTTCGTTCGACTATCATATGTATTGGTCGCACAAGACATAGAGAACACCCAAGAAAAGAACAAAGGACCAGACAAGACAAAGGAGAAGAAAACACAAACACAACACAGCAAACACACACAACAAAAAGAAGGGAAAAAAAAAAAAAAAAACAAAAAAAACCAAAAACTACATACAGTATATGACTACATGCTGTAGAACTGCCCTTCGGAACTACATTTGTCGCAAAATATTTTGCTTTTTTTGTTCTGCTTTGGCATTTATGGCGAATATTCAGAAATTGGCAGAGTGATTTTGCCAAATTCTCTCCAGGGGCAATGTCTTGTTTATGTTCGTTACGCGGCGTACGGATGTATAGTGCTAACTTAGTTTGCATGTGCTCTCTCTCCCTGTGGTGACGCAATTTTGATCTTTTTTACCGTTCCGAGTTTTGCCTTGGCTCCTCAGGGCGTCCTTAGTCAAAGTGGAAAATGGAAATGAAAAAATATTCTATGTCCAAGTTTTCCATTTCCATTTTCCGACATGACTAATGGCATACTAGAAAATGTTAAATGGAAATGAAATAAAACATTTTCTGCAGCAGTCATGTTTTGACAGGTGACAAGAACATTTCCTGTTCCGCTCAATTCTCGGCCGCTGATTGGCCAGATTTTACACAGAAAATGTTTTGTTTCATTTCCATTTTCCAGTATGCCTTTAGTTATATTGGAAAATGGAAATGGAAAACTTGGACATAGAATATTTTCCATTTCCGTTTTCCACTTTGACTATGGGCGCCCTTACACTCACGTTGGTTCGCGCGTTCCTGGATTTTAAACAATTGAATTATTGGTTTAGCAAGTTTTCGTCATATTTTTCCTGGTAATATACATACTGTGCGTGGTATAGGCAAACTACAGTACATCAACTGTACTGTACATCAACTCGATTTCGCAGCTGGTAGAACAGTGAAATATTCTGACACGGCCGCTGATTTGGGAAATGTTACACGTTGAAGAATACAAGGTGGAGGATGATGATTTTCTTTTTCTATTCGTTTTGATTACACACCACCTTCGAAATCGAGCTCGTGTTGGCGTAGTTTGCCTTTGCATAGTTCTCAAACTGGCTGATGCACGTATAGGTACCAAACCATTAAAAAGTTTAATTCTAATTTTGTTCAGTAAATTACTCGATGTGCGTTGTTACTTCTGTGCGTTGTATATGCATTCGCATATAAAGCTTCGGTTTCATTTCGTTTAGTTTTCATTTACCTTTTTATCGGTGTATACATACATGCAATGTGACTGCAGCAGATAGTGTGTTTGCGAGTAGCGATTGGTTGAATAAAGAAGACTGAAGGCCGTTTGGATAAACGTTGAAGAAGTTTCATTGCAAGAAAACACACGATCACACACTTTCGAAGTTGTAAGATACCGTGATGTCGGATACCGAGAAATTTTTTTACAAATGTTCATGAATGCAAGTGCAAGTTTCTGCATGCAATAAAGACACACAACGGTTAAAATCAAACTTGGTGGTCAATCGGTGTCGTGTAGAAAGTGCAGTCCATCTTAATGCTCATGAGACACTTTTTTTCTGAAGCCGGCCTGGCCAGATCCAATAATGTTCCGGTTCCACGTATTTCGAAAACGAAAGCAAGAGACACGCTATCCACGTCGGTTCGTAGATTCTCTTTTGACTCTCCCGAAACATTTGTGCATTGGAACAACCTTGCTGTTCGCGTTTTGGCACGCAACAAACTGAGGTCAGCCAGCTGTAACTTGTCATCATCTCCGTTGGCTCATTCTCTTTCTTTTGTTTTCTGTGTATGTTTTCGAAAGACGTGTAACCTGAACATTACTGGATCTGACCAAAGCGTTGAAAAAAGTGTCTCGTGAGCTCGTGGTTGGACAAAATACACAGTTTTGTCATACTGTTAAAAACGGCACGAGGTTACACGAGTCATATTTGATATTATTTGTGGGACGCACAAAAATAATGGTCAAATGAAATCAATTTTAGCGAATCGACTGTTGACCTCTGATCGTCTCCTGCAGCTGTCCAGGGCTTACAGCCGGCTCGAGCGTGTTCGCTTGTTGATCCTGCAAAATCAGGGTATTTAATTGTTTTGACAACATTAATTCGTTCTGTTGCTATGGTTAACTTAAAAATTTTTATTTCGCAAAACATCAATGAATTATTATTATTTGTCACCCGAACCTGTCCGGTTTTGACTAGCACCTGGTAGAAGGTGTCATAGACACCGCTGTCATTGCGTTGGATGACCATATCAACCAGTTTGGCCCCTCGTACGTAATTCGTGTCAATCTGCTGAAATATCGAATTTAAATTAAAATGCCTGAAAGCTTATTTAATGACAAAAATTAAAAGAAAGGATTAGAAATCAAATCACATTTTCACTAACAAACCTTGCTGAACTCCTGCCTCTGTATGGCAGACAGAACATTTTCGTTCGTCAAATGTGACAGCATTTGTTCGTCGGTCAAAATGTCCATCAAACGCAATTGATTGAGGCACGCCAAATGCCTCGATGTCAAAGGCTCTCCCATGGTGACAGATATTTCGACGACTCAAAAAATGACAAGTTAATTATAGGTATGGTATAGATAAATTTTTAATTCGTGTTCGTTCAAAACGAGTTGCTGCTGTATCTGTCACAACGTGTGATGAAATATAGTGCTGGCTGGCGGTTATTTCTGCTTTATTTATATGGTCGGAGGAAGAGTCAGAGCCACGTCTCATGTTTCGAAACAGAAACGTTTCCTGTCAAAGACACTCTCGTAATTTTGTGTGTAACGTTCGTTTCCCCGCAAACAAGGCGTCTTTCTGCTGATCAATATGACGCGCGGCTGCAGAAGAACCGTTTTATGCTCTAAGCAGGTATTGGTCGCAAAAAATGACTAAATCAGAATAATTCTTCTACCCTGGTCCTCAGGTTCAACCTTAACCAGCTACTTGTATTTTTGACAAAACATTTTCACCCCAAAGTAATCCAGCATAGCACCCACGTTGCTGCAGTTCTGAAACGTTTTGGTGACTGCATGGTTTGTGTGTGATCGCGCAGCGAAACGTCATTGCCCCGTCACTTCGCCCTTCGCGATTCAGGAAGAAATTTAACCAATTCTTATCTAATCATTGTGCGACCAATACCTGCCGTGTTTTTGTTTGTGAAATTTTGTTCTGATGCGTAAGCGGTGTGATAACGGCGGCGTGTGAAAAACAGCACGTTCTTAGTGATTGTTTAAAGTCGGTCATGCGTGACTCATGCTTTATTTGCACAATAACGGTACCGATTCGTGTCGATCCCCGGGTAATTTTGATGTAGTCTACGCATCTGCGCATGTATTTGACGTGCTAACACAGTTAGTCAACGACAGTGTTCTATGCGCAATGCAGGTGGTTAGATCGCTAATTACGGCGCGGTAATCAGCAGCCCCAAAATGAACAGTAGTTTCCTGAAATCAACACACGTACATCGGTACGAATGACGCGTATGCGCGTAGACTACATTAGGAGAAGCTTTTGGTGGAAAATGTATAACTGTAACTGAGCAACGGGACATGAGACCTGCCCTCGGTCCAATAAAACAATAAAAAGAATACTCTTGCGATTTTCGGACAATTAGGTAACCGACACGTAAACTAATAGGTTGTACAGTAGGTATGGAGCACATGTGGTGCTGAAATACACAACCGCAACAAAGATACACTATACGCAAGTCACCACTGAGTTTTTATCTCTCACCCATGAAATATGTAATTTGAAATAAAACACTCAAAAACAATTATGGCATCGATCAAGCCAAATCGAACCGTCGGGGAAACTGCTGAGGCTGTTCGTGCTCAAACTTGTGAAATTGTGGGACAATAATTTAGAAACATTTACACAATAAAATTCAGAAACATCACAAAACATCACAAATTATCGATAAAATCATTTAATTCATCCAAAAACTTCGCCCCGATGTCCTTCAGTGAACTGTGGAGTGATTTCAGCAGTTTTTCTTCAATACTGGGATCTTTACTGGCCAGAATTTTGACCACGGCCGAAAACGTTTCGCAATCGGATTTGTAGGCCTGTGTGAAACAGCAACGAGTAGGCACATCAGAATAACATGTGTGTTGCTTCGAATGAAATTCGGCGTAGAATTGCCAATTCAATTACGTGGACAGATATATGCAATCTGTTCGCGACCGGAAATATTTTCAAGTAGAGCCCCTGGAGGTCTACTGGGGCTCTACATACCTCAAATCTCCAATGGGTTGTGGAATTCCGGTTATCTAACCAGTCATTTCGTTCAACATGCTCTACACAGAAATCTGTACATTGCAGGTCACACTATTGAGCCTCATTTTACGACATACAGTAAGTCTGGATACAGGTACAGTCAAGCCTCCACATTCTAGTGAACCCCTCTCTACTTTGAGTGAGTGATCAGTTCCCAGACTGAGGTATAATGAGTTGACGGGTCCCGTTCTGTTCACTATGTAGAGGTTTGACTGTATCTTGGAATATATCCTGCCACTTATTGAAACCATGCCAAATCACTAAACCGCCTCGATCTCGTGTTGTTTCCGTTGCAACGCGCACATTTGGTCCTGATCCAAGTGATTGATTTTTGATTGCCGTTCAGCTTCTGTCGCTGTCTGAGATCGAAAGTTTGCATTTGATGAGAGAAAATGATCACAGAAGTTTTCTAAATAATTATGAAGAACACCGTTTTTCACGTCGTACGTCGTATGTATGCTCTACTTACCTTTCGCGTCACACCACTGAGTTTGAATGCACCGCTGCCGGAAATCTTGTCACCGGCTGGGACTCTCTGTTTGTTCACGAACAAGCTCGGATGGTCCCCGGGTGGTTGCAAGGTTCCGAGCGCAGCCTTGTCATTGCCCGAACCCACCGGTGGTGTCGAAGCCGTTGTGGAACTGGGCTCGGTTGCTGAGGCTGCTGGAGTTTGATTATTGCCGAATATGGCGCCACGGGCTTGTGCCGCGCCAGCACCCCCACTGCCGTCGGTGTCTTCTGGAAACATGATCAGCAGTGTCAAGCTTGGTTCACCTTCTTGCTACTGTTGATGGGATTGCCAATTTGGCTAATAGTTTTGTCGTCAAATCATTTCGTCAAATCTTTTCGCCAAATCAAGCAATACATGAGTCCCAAATGAGCGCGAGAAATAATACATGTGATTTGATGAAAAGGTTTGACGCGCTGATCTGACGACATTACTAAGCCGCAAATGTGCAACGATTGCGCTCCACAAGTCTCGTTTTACGTCACCGCTTCACATCAGTTTTCACTGTTTGATTGGAATAATTCCGCTTGCCAAACAGATGACAAGACAGCACAATACTTCAGTAGTCTTCAAAATCACCCTACATTTCCGTGAAACACTCATTTGTGACCTACATATGTATGTATACCAGTTCGCCGTTGGTATCATACCACAATACGCAAAGTGTAGAAAACTCTTCAAAGTGACCGAAACCACCGTGACTCGTTTATATCACAATTATGTGGCCTGGACTGTATTCTAACGCAACAATACTGGCTCATACTGTAAGTACTGCCGTCAAATCTTGTCGTCAGATCAAGCCAAATGAGCGCGAGAAATAATACATGTGATTTGACTACAACTTTTGACGACTTGATTTGACCGCGGTACTATAAGCCCAACAATACCCCAAAGCACCGTATATACATACCTTGTTGCATGTCACCCATTGCGTTCTTGCGAATTTTGCAAAAGTCATTGTTGATCGTAATGTACAGTCGTTTCTTCGGCGGTCCACCGACCGTGATCGGTTCGGTGATTTGCGTGTCACCACCGACCTCGCTTGCACCACCGCCTGCGCCATTTGTCGTTGAATGGGGCTCTTCGCGCTGTTAATTTGATCAAAAAACATATTGTTAAACATTTCAGAAGTGAGATAAAAAGAATTAAGTGTGATTATATAATTACAATCACCTCCTTCGAAGCGCCGGCCGTCACCTGTGCCGGGGGCGCATTGCGCGTCTGAATGCGGCCCAGAATCTCCGTCACTGAAACATCGGATCGACCTTAATTACAGCGCGTTCTGTCAGATTGTTAATGGGAACGGGGAGGTTCGGTCACTGTATTTGTATGTAATAAGAATCAGCACAACATAAACCAGTCCGAGACCTGATTCCCTGACCGGCGACTCTCCCGGCCGACCGCTGGACGCCGCCGCTGCTGCTGCTGTTGCCGATTGTGCACTGCCATCCACAGCTGGTGGCGCCTTCTTGGCCGGCGGCGGAGTCGGTTGCGGCGTACGCCTTGTCTCTGGCGACGGCGACGGCGTGCGAGAACGGCAGCACGACGAATGGCAGGATGGTGAGCGACTGTGGCGTCTGAAGTGCGCGCTGGTATTTTGAGGTCGGCTGAAGACCGTTTCTGACCCAAACGAGTGTAAGTTTGCGAGGATGCGGTCCGATGGAGGTTCGCAAGATAGAGACCTGATTTTTTTCTTTGAGGCGTTAGCGTTTGTTCAGATTCAATATTTCCAAACACGAGCGCACTACTTCCACGGTTGAGGTTCAAGAATCGTTAAAAAGCAAGAAAGGTAGGCACCGGTGGCCCTTGGCCAACAGAAACGCTTTTTATTTTATTTATTTGGCCCACAGAAACGCTTTTTACTTCTTTTTTGGCCCGCAGAAACATCTTTAGAAACACTTTTTACTTTTTCTTTAGCCCACAGAAACATTTTTTACTGTGTCTAAGGCCTCGAAGCGCACCTGCGATTCCTGACGGGCGATTTGGCGCCTGTGACGGCCGCGTCAGCCGCGCTGTCCATCGACCACGCGCGACGCCGTTTCTTGCGCACAATTGCCGGCGTCGGCGACCGACTGCTGGCGCTCCGGTTGCGTTGCGCCCGTTCACTTGACGGAACCTGCGAGCCATGGTTTTTTTGCCATAAATAGCGCGGCTTCATTGGGCCATTGGAAAAGTTTGAATGAGCCACAAGATTTCGACAGATCAGTTACCAATCAGCCATTAGAATTTCAGGGAGCCAGTACTTAGGTACCTAAGAATGAGCCACTAGATTCTTGACAACTGAGCCACCAATGGGCCACTGGCCCATTTTGAGAAAACCCTGCCTGGGAGAGATATGCAGGGTGTCCCAGAAGTATCTCGACACGTCAGCCGGGCACAGTGTTGTTTCTCCCAAAGCAATCATGTGTGGTTGTCACATTACTGATATCTCACGCATATGGCTGGCTGAGTGACAAAAGTGTTCAGTTCTTTTTGGATACACTGTTCAAGAAGACGGTAGCATGTATGAGACCATCTACTTCGGTTAAACTTATGACGAGGCGACGGTAAATTTTAGTTTCACCGGTTTCACCGTGCTTTGCAATAGCACGAAATGCGACCGATACAAAAGTTGCGTTTGATTTGATATGGAGGGAATAGGTTTTCGGTACGGTCAAGCAAAGATGGGTTTGGCTGTTTGGTCAAGCGTATTCGCAGTCGCAGGCTTTGCCTTGCACCACCTCATACGCTTGGTGTACTCGATATACCTTCCGATGGATGGTCGTTTTGCATTGTGTCTGAGCATGTCGAACATGTGTGTGGCACAACTTTACTGTGGGCCAATAGTTTTGTCGTCAAATAAAGTCATCGAACAGGCAGTAATACATGAGCCCATGTATGTACATGTGACTTGACGACAAAACGTGACGACATGATTTGACGACATTATAAGCCCTTACTGTGCGATGAAAACCTGTGGCGTGGGTGGCGGGCGTTCCCTTCTGACCGCTCCTGCCTTGCTCTTTGCCTCCGCGTTGTTCGACATCTTGTCATTATCGATGGATTTGTTGCGATTGCCGCCCGCCGCGGACGGCGCTGGTGTGGGTGCTCGTGGTTGAGCGCGCGACTTGGCGCGATTCACAGGCGAGCGCGACGTTGTGCGACGCTGTATGTTCGAATATGTGGCTTATTCTGATGTAGTCTACGCATCTGTGCATGTTTCGTGCCAACGCATCAGGACGCTTGTTATCGTTAACACTGCTGCCGAGCTACGTTGTAGCATGAAATATGTTCAAATGCCTAGACTGCAATAGAATAAGCCGAACACAGTAATGTATCTGAATATATCGCCAACAATATAAATAGCAGCGAAAAAATATAATTGCGAGCCAGGAGGACCAGGAGAATATAAAGCTGTATTTCATCTTAAAATGAAAAGTTAATCGCGATCAAGATACATGACCGAAATTTATGCAAAAAAGTGTTCACAAACGCAGCAGACCTTGCGTGGCGTGCTCGGTGAACGAGTGGTCCGACGTCGCGCTGGCGTTCGCGACCGAGTGCGGGATCGACGCTGTAAACATGCTTGTGAATGTTTTCGATTGTTATTTATCTAGCCTGCTCGTTGGATTGAATAGAATATAGAATGGAAATAAAAGGCAAACAAGCCGTGCCTTGCAGTCTTGGACCATACCGTATCACCCTGAATTCTCAGACAGGGGTTAGCCACATCTCGCGTCGTTTGCGTGTAACGTGGCCACAGTAACCATTTTAGGTGTGTAAGAATTCAGGGTGATACGGTATGGTCTATAGGTCTGCAAAGCACGGCTGGTGTGCTTACAGTCACTGACATCAGCTAAATACATAATCGAACACAAGTCTGACCGGGGGCGGGGTGCCGCTTGCCGACCGAGCTCGGCTCACCGAGCGACTGCGCGAATACGAACGACTTCGTGTGCGGGATCGCGATCGGGATCGTCTAAAAGCGAAAACGTGGCATTCAATTTGGAACATATTTATTTTCGTCTTGTTATCCACTTTGCGTTCACAAGTCAAGCGCGTGTGTGTTGTGTCGAATTTGGTTTCATCACGTTCGACGTGAACATTTTCCATGCAGAATGGAAATGACGAAAATGCGCTCACGTGCTCCGCGTCCGGCTCCGCGTGCGACTTCGATTGTATCGACCGCGGTTGTAGAACGGCTGTCGTCGATCGGGCATGCCACCGCGGTAGCCGCGACCCATCGGACGGCCACCTGTTCATGTGAATGGCTTCTTGAATCGCTTTATGATTTCGAAAATATTTGAATTGCTTAAAATAAACTGAACAGTTGCAAAGTTTCCAGAAACTAGACTATGTTATTGTGCTGACGTATGTACAATGCAACCACCAGCTCATGAAACGCCTATTATGGTTCTACGTGCGTCGAAACGTTTCGAGAACAAAAGAAAAAGAAATCGACTATGCAAAAACACGCCCCATTTCTCTTTCTTTTGTTTCAAAATTTTTTGAAACACGTTGAACCGTAACAGGCGTCTCATGAGCTCGTGGTTAGACTG
The DNA here is from genome assembly GCA_030248065.1 of Rhynchonema sp. JSB1_4. Lineage (NCBI taxonomy): Eukaryota > Metazoa > Nematoda > Chromadorea > Monhysterida > Xyalidae > Rhynchonema > Rhynchonema sp. JSB1_4. The sequence continues at coordinate 18,491 of JASAMV010004708.1, forward strand.
TAAAGGTGGAGTTATACTCGGGTACAAAGCCTTTTGAAGACAAACTGTCTTCATGTCTACAATGCAGACATGAAGACAAAAAGGTACAATGTACCAAGGTTTGGAGACAAGGAAGGTACAAGGCTTTGAAGACAAAACGTGGTACAACCAAGAAATGAAAGAAAGAGAATAAGAAAACGGAATTTACCTAAAAATTGTTGAATGGCGAAACACTGTCAATTTAATGAATTGCTGAATAGCGTGTGGAATTAAACTGATTAAAAATGTCATTGTAAACTTTCACTATCGTTCGGAAATACCAAGGAATTTTGTTAGTGGTCGGACCCCAGCAAGAAACAATGTTGCCCATCGGCTGCTGTCAGTGGGGAGCATTCTGCTCCAAATATCCTGATAGAGTTGATGTGCTACATTAGTTTTTGCTTCTAAAAATGTGCAGCTAAATATTATTCAGTCCGAAATCGAAAAACTTCTTCAAAACAATGTCACGCGACACAAAAAGTGAGGTTGGTCTTCTATTTTTTTCGGGGCAGGAGCGTTTTATGGGTTGTAGGAGCATTATACCTTGTTACTTCTTTTAGGTTGCGATGTTTACGATTTAGTATCAACATTTTCAATTTTTTTCTGACAAATCACACCCGTAAAGTCTTCCTTAGGCTCCAAAAATGGGGGGAGTACCTATTTTTCTTCCCTAGGAAAATCGTTGGCTTAGGGCTGGTCCGAGGTGTGGCTGGTGTCGTGCATCAACGTTTTTGAAGTTTCTGAAGTGTGCTGTGAGTCCACTGAGCAAGTACTGAATCGCTAAGTTGCGTGTAACGTGAGATATCTGCCGTTATGTTGTTTGTCTTCAAGCCAAAAGTTCAGCTCGTTGAACTCTTGCTTTGGGGACAAATTGTCTTCAAAGCAGTGTCTTCAAAGGACGTCCCCAAAGTGAGTTATACTTGGTTATGGACAAAGTATAACTCATCGCTCGTGAGGACAATTCGTCTTTATTGTCTATATTGCTGTCTCCAAAGCCCTTTGTACCCGAGTATAACTCCACCTTAATGAACAGACTGATGCACAACGCGAAATGAGACAATATACATACACGTGCATCGGCCAGGGTTGAGAAAAAAATTTTTTTTATTAACGAGCTTTTTTTTTTTAAAAAAAAATTTTTTTTTTGATTTTTTTTTGACGAAAAATTTTTTTATTAGAAAAAGTGTTGCAAACGACGTTTCAGGATAAATGAAATCGATACAACACATTTTTCAAAAATTGAAAAATTTTCGCCTCAGACCGAACTTGTGTGGTGACACCCGGTAGTATTGTGCAGATTCCATAGTCTCCGACCAGTCTGAGGTTGATGTTCACTAACGATGTTACTCTGATGTATTGTAGCATGCCGTACAACGTATTTTAATGCATCTAATGCCGTATATCTGATATACGACCATCAAAATATCGATTACAGCCCAAATCTTGCGCGTCAGATCGACTTTGCGCGCCCGGTTTTGCACCAGACCTGCATATATACATGTGTAGTAGCATGTAGTAGTACATTATCGGTGCCACATCACTATAAAAGACCAGCCCCGCGCATCCCTGTACGGATTTGGGGACAATACAGGGCGCCGCAGGCGCGATTTTGGAAAAATTGTCTCGTCCACAGAAAAAAGTGCCAATTTTTTGCCTCGAAAAAGGCCATTTTTGGACATTTTAGCCCATTTTGGGCAACTTTTTTTTATTAAAAAAAAGCAAAATCTGCGTTTCAAAAAAAAAATTTTTTTTTTAAAAAAAAATTTTTTTAATTGACCACTTTTTTTTTGAAACAACCCTGGCATCGGCCTGTACAGGACAAGTTATGCATCAACTACATTTCAATAAGCCAAACAATTACATACCACGCCGATCGCCGCCGTTTCCATTCATCATTCCCTGCATCATCTGCATCATGGCAGGATTGGCCATCATCATTTGCATCGGATTCATTGGCCATTGGTCAGCGTTCGAAGGACCGCCTGAAAGCGCAACCAATCAACGAGTGGTATCTTGATGTTTCAAAGGCTTGCGAGTGCGTTTCGTATGTTTTAGCTGACGCTGATTGGCCTAGAAAAACTAACCAGTCGCATGAAATAACTGCGCTTTCATGACCGAGTTCAGATACGTCGTCTAATAAACTCACCACAACCGCTTGTAAGAAAACCGCTGCAGGAGTAACTTTTGGCTGAGGTAGCCAATTTACGACCCACAACAGCTGATTAACTGAGACAATGCTTTTATCCTCCATATGTTTACGGACAACCCGTTTCGAGAGAGAGAGAGATTCCGTTTGTAATTTTACCTGCACTGAAACATTTGAGCATCATTTGTTGGAATCCGCTGTTTCGTGATTCAGCGCGATCTAGTTCGATCGTTCGGCCCATTTTTACGAACGTATATGTAGGTTGATTTTTTTTTAATTGTTTAGTTGAATTATTTGGCCGTGAAGGTGCACGGTTCAGATGTTAGTTAATCCCATACGCAGTAGATTTTTCACTTTAATGAGGAAATTTAGGTTTTTTAAGGTATTTTGAATAAAAAAACAGGAGATCACGGCATGCAGTTTACCGTGCATCTCGTGATAATGCATTTGTAGCTCAAGGCGAAAGTCAGGGCCTGGCCTATACTTGACATCAGAAACGTTTCACCACCTACGACTTGATTTTTGTGAAACATTTTCATGCCAAGCAATTACCGTCGAGTATGCACGGTGAACTGTCGCAGTGGGCTTTCTGCGAGCCTGAAGAAATTTGAATTTTCATGAATTTTGCACAAAGAGAAGAGCACGGCCACGCTAGAACCAGGGTTGGGCAAAAAAACGACGGCGTTTTTCTCAGAAATTTGAAATAAAAACGCCTGGGTCGTTTTTCGTTTTTTTAAATCCTGAATTGCCTTGATTTTCAGGGAAAGTACCCTGATTTTCCGAAAAAATCAATTTTTTCCAGTTTTTCAAAAATGCTCCGACCAATTTTTACTTAGTCGAGATACGTCGATATACGGAGTTTGGCTTTCAATGATGACCCCGGCCAAAGTTGGTCCCATGATGCGGGTCTGATATGGGATGTTAACAACTCGCTAGAAAAGGGCTGTTTAACCCTTTTTATTTTGCCTCAAAACACGTATAATTACTTCATTTAACAACGTTTTCTTCCCAATATAAGCGTTTTCCAACTTTTGGGGCATATTTCGGTCATTTTGGCCTTTTTAATTAAAAATGTTTTAAAAAAACGTTTTTCAAAGAAAACGAATTTTTAAAAAAAGTTTTTTGCCCAATCCTGCCCAGAACATTTTACTATTGATCAAAGGAGTTCTGGTATTAGGATGGGCAGAACAGCCTGTTCTCTGTTACTCGCTGTGAAGTTTGTATCACGGGTTCCGTTCCTACAGCATACGACTGGTTTGATCTCAGTTCCCCATTATTGTCATGTCACACTTTTCTTGATTCCGTATCTTTTCAGTCCAGCGTACTTTTTGGTCCACAGTACTTTTCGGTCCATGTCACCTTTCGGTCCAGGTGCTTTTCGGTCCACAAACATTTCGGTCCAGGTACTTTTCGGACCAGGTACGATTTGGTCCAAGTAGATTTCGGTCCACGAACATGTCGGTCGAGGTTCGTTTCGGTCCACCCAATTATTTGAGTCCCTGGTTCAAAATGCGCTGCAAATGAAAAGGGCACATCGATAATTAGTACCGCATGACCAAAAAATCCCTTTCCATAGTAAAGGGCGGCGGATGCATTACCCATGCGCGCCCCAGCTCGTTCCTTACATATATGTCTCGTTGAAACATCAAGCTTGTATGGCTTTGTTCAGGGATAGGCTTAGCCGTACACTTGTCGTCAGGCTTAGGCTCAGGGTTAGGCTTACACTGAGTGTATTGATACGTGTGAGGCGGGTGAGGTTTAGAAACCTTTACAAGCCTAAGCCTCACGACAAGTGTACGCCTAAGCACATCCCTGAACAAGCCATACAAGCTTGATGTTTCAACGAGACAAATAAGCAACTCAGCTGGGTCGCGCTTGGGTAAGGCATACGCAGCCCTTACTATGGAAAGGGATTTTTTGGTCATGCGGTGCTGATATCATTGTCCTTTTCATTTGCAGCGCATTTTTAACAAGGGACTCAAATAATTGGGGTGGGCCGAAGAGTACACGGACCGAAACAAACCTGGACCGAAATGTACTTGGACCAAATCGTACCTTGTCAGAAAGGTACCTGGACCGGACCGAAATGTGTGTGGACCGAAAAGCACCTGGACCCGAAGGTGACATGGACCGAAAAGTACGCTATGGACCAAAAAGATGCGGAATCCTTTTCTTTGCATCGGAAAAGTTCGGCTCACACCGAAGTGTTGAGCTGGACCAACGTTAAAAGTAAGCATCTACGGTTAGACCGCACTGCAGCAAAAACAGTTTTCGGTTGGACCGCATTTAGAAAAAGAGAACCAGCAGTAATTTTGGTCATTTTCAAAATTGCGGATTGTTTTAGCGCTGCACGGCTATATCTGCATCACCGGAGATCGGAAACGGGCCGGGCTGTGATTTTGGACTTGTTCGACCGGGTTGGGTCGGGTTTGCCTAAATCCGAAGGACATTTCCACGTTTTAACCAAAATTTTCAAAGTTTTTGCGCTTCGCACATTGATGTTTGGTCATTTTTTGACCGTTTCAGTCTCTTCGTGAAGAAACAAATAGGTATTCCGCAGAAAATATTTCGTTATTTCTTTTACCTGGTTGTTTTTTAGTTTTTTACCCTAAAAAATAAACCTACCAGTTCGGGCTGGGTCGCCCTACAGTCCGTCACCGGGCCGTGCCGGACCGTCTTTACCCAATACATTTCCGACCTTTATCCATTTCTAAATTCGGTCCAAACGAATATTTTTTGCGACGAATGTTTCGGTCAAGGTAATCTGGTCTGTAAAAAGTTATTCAAACACACACTACATGCTGCTGCGAACAGGGTTGGATTTAAAAAAAAGTAAAAAATTTTTTGTAAAAAAATTAAAAAAAAAAGTTGGCCACTTTTTTTATTTTAGAATTTTAAAAAGTAAGTCCACTTTTTTACTATTTTCCCCTTTTTTCGTTATTTTCTTACTTTTTTAAGGTAAAAATGTATGTTTTCATGCGTTTTATTGCTCATCATTCTCAAAAAATCGCCTGCGGCGCTTATATTTCAGTTTAAAATGGCGTTGTAATGGACTCATACAGTTCCCAGACATCCCAACAATCGCTACACATATAATAGGACACCCCATACCGTATACTGTGCAGTTATTGAGCTATCGACGTAAGCTATCGACAGACTCAACGTTGCTCGCCTCGTTGCAGTTGTGTGGATTTGTCATTTGTTGCTTTTGTCACACAACACGAGTGTGGTGTAACTCTTTATCTCTCTTCAAATTTATCTCCAAATTCACAAACAGAAGGTTGGTCTTCCCTTTGTCATATGCCCACAGAGTTACCTTCGGGCGGGTTCTCAAAGTTATGACCAAATGGGCTAGATCGCAGGTGATCGACATAAACATGCAAGTCAGTGGAGAAGTTCTCTTTGTTGTCCCTCAAAACATACCTATGTAAGTAACATGATTTCATAAATTTCATTTTTCTAGAAACCAATTTTTTGGGGGTCCGGAATAAAAAAAAGTGATTTTTAAAAACAATTTAAAAGGTTTTTTGTTTTAAAAAAAGTTCGATAATAAAAATTTTTTTAATCCAACCCTGGCTGCGAACCACCATCCTGCAGACACTATACTGGAGTACAGACCGCACCCGGCGCATGCTGCAGATGTGGGTTCGCTGACACAATTTAGTTTGGTGTATCAAAAAACCACAAGCAACAATATACTGTTGCTTGGCACTTGGGTTGCTGACAACTCAACTGCTTTTTCTCAACCCAGGTTTGGTGACGTGAAAATCCTCGGATAAAAGTTGAAGTCCAGCTCAGTATCATTTTACTGCGCACGTTCACCGGCAGGCGGGGGCCCCAAACGGTTTTAAAAATTAGAAACGTCAAGAGAAAACTCGAAAAAGGATAATAATCCAGCAGAAATGCGCCAAAACGCTCGATCTCAGTAATCGATTAGTTGAGCAAATTTTTGGAGCAAAAAAGGTGGTTTTTGGAGCACGGAAGTATTTTAATTCAGATGATTGCACTGAGCAGTCAATGTAAGAATGTGCCGTTAGTAGAGATGCAATGTTGATGCGATACCTGCTCAGTTTCTTCGTTGGAAGAATAACGACAATGCGTTTTCAAAAAGATCAAGTGCCATGATGAAATGCCAGCAATACGGTACGATACCGCACATAACGTTGATGAACCATCATGATGCTAGCAGACCAGAAAGTATGAAGCGAAATTTAGATCGCTTCTTTGTTAGCCATTTAAAGCTCATTAGTTCAGCACTTGAGATCATTAGATGGTTTTTGAAGTCTGAATTCGAACTGAATAACGCAGAACGCGCAGTTCTAATCAGATCATCATATTGGAAGCCCTTCGTTGCATATGTATATGTAATGGAAGTAAGAAATATTAATCGATGTATGTAGGTAGTATAAGAGTATGATATTTGAATTGAGACGCAATAGTTGTGCGGTTTGATTATTTTGTAATCCCGTTTAATAAGCCGAGGACCTGCCTTCCATTTCGACTCAGCGACAGAGAGAGAGGGTTTAGAAAATTGAGACCAGAACGGTCAATGAAAGTTACCGCCGTTTACCGCGACGATATGCTTTAACGAATAAAAGCTTACTGATCCAAATCGAGAAATCCGTCGATCTTAACGTCGAATAACATTCGAAATGACAAACACTCACTCAAGTCAGTCAGTAGTCTCACGAACGCGGAAGAGAAAACACGACAAAAACACTTTGAAGTAAATGCATAAAACTCTTACATTCTCGATCTGCTGAAAATCAACGTTTGAAACATAGCTTTTTTTTTAGCTAATATGCGCTTTTTGAGAGCAAATATGCCAAAAATTAACTGAAAGAAAACAAGAAAAATTCACGAACCGAACTCCTGTTGACTCGCATTTCGCTGCAAATGAGCCGTGTAGCGTTTGACGTCACGATACCACGAAAGCTCCACAGGATAGCCAAAAATCTCGCTTCCTTGGAATCTGGAAATAGTAGAATTGCCAGAGGTGAAAATCGGAAAGAAAAATTCCGTTACAGGTATCGTACAGTACTTTCTGCGTCAACGGGGTAAAGCAATCGAGTTTCAGTTACTTTCTCAGATTTTAGATTAAAACAGATTAAAAGTCTTAAGTACCAGGCGCGCACCAAGTTTGTAATCGCTTTTAATCTTAAAAAATCTAGAAAATCGATACTCGTATGCAAAGCGTGGTAATCGGTTATAAGCTGAAAGTAACTGAAACTCGATTGCTTTAACCCGTTGACGCAGAAAGTAATACTGTGGGTATATGGAAAATCGGGCTTATATTCAATTCAAGTCGTCAACTCTCATTGGCAATTGTATTATTTCTCGCTCTCACTCAGGGCTGCTTGAGTTGACCACGAAACAATCAGCCCAAATTCGTTCCAAACCGTTGTAATTCGAACCTTTGCATACACTCCCGGGCCAGTTGTCTCGACTCAAACCTGACCGCGACGAACAGCCGCTGCTTGTCGGCCGACTGGCGGAAAAAGTCGAATGCACACGGACCGATCTCTTCTTCGAAGAAATTTCTGAGCGGAAAAATGAAAAACTGTCAAAGAAAACGATGAAAAGCGAAAAACCAATAAAGAGCAGTGATGGAAATGATGCCTGATCCGTTCCATTGACATGTCGCCGGGAAGACCACGGATGTAGACGGTGTGCTGCGACTGGGGCACGAAGTGCATCGGTACCATGCCTGCGCCCGGGACTGGCAGCATGTTGCTCATATTGGTGATGTTTCACTGGTTAATAATGAAGTTTTGCACACGAAATATGTAGTCAGTGATCCAATGGATGTACCAGGTGAAGTTGGAATGACAAACAAGAATCGTAATAATGTGATGTGAGCGGATAAACTTGCGACGCTTTTCTGATCTTCAACTGTTAATGTCAACCAGCATAATTGCTGATATTACCACAATTAAAGTAGTCATTGAGGTCGTTTTGTATGTGACGCCTGGGAACATTGTGGGTAAAAATGGCGAAAAAGGCCAGAATATTGCACACAGCCATTACAATTTTGCCAACACTATTTCCAGGTTAACTGCATTTAGGGATAATTAAAGTTGTTGTGTGCTACCGCTATACCTCAAGTTCAAATCTTACAGCATTTGTGCCCATGCACGTTTCTTGCGTCCAGAAGACTACACTGTAATTACACTTCGCCTCTTGCAATTATGTAGACAGACAGTCGGTTGTTGTGTACCTGTTTCTGCTGTTTCGGCCAAAAACTGACTTTACCATTGTGTTCGTGTTGTAAACGTGTTCATGGGCGATTGTTCGTGGTGGACAACTGTCAAAAGAAGTGGAGGAGCAACAAAAACAGTCCACGGAGCGTTCGGAGAGTAAAAAACGCTGGTCAAAAATAGTTTTTCGGATATTGTGAGTGTTCTCAATCTTCGTACCGGAGACGCACAGAACACGAGTGTGTAAACAAAAGCAAACAAATGCGACAGAATTTCACTGAATATCACGACGTTGTTGTTGGATTAATGGATTGTTGCAAACCTCGTTGAAACGCACCTGTGCAAATATTTGTAATCACGGATCCTTCGAATGTTTTTTCTTGCTTCAAACATTTGAAATCACGGATTTTTCGAACGTGTCTTCTTGCTTGTACAATTCAGAAGGCGGAAAATAATCATCATTTTCTCGAGCTGTGTGTGCTGGCCACTACATTCCCTTCAGTTATCAAGTTACCAGTATGTAAAGATCAAAAGTTTCCAAGCAAAGCCAATTTTAATTCATTATGAAATCAGGTGCCACCATCTCTTTCTGCTTTGGTAAGTTGACAACAAGGTTAGATATGTGAAACCATTTCAGCCATAATTCTGACTTATCCTAATGTAGTCCTACGTGCTAATGCAACAACTGTTGTCGTGAATTCACGGAAATACAATTCTTCATTTAGGACTGCTCTTCATCAGCCACAGAACACTGAGTTAGCATGAATTACGCGCAGATGCGTAGCGTAGACTACAATAGAATTAGCCTTCATTTTTCAGTGCTGCTCAACGCGGTTCACGCCCGTATCGGTCACCCATGTTCACATTGGTCACCTTGTGAACAGAACGAACATTGTGAATCCGGCGAATGTCGGTATGCGTACCATGCTCATTATGCTTTTCACTTCGAATTTTGGTGTAAAATCGGCTGACTGTGTCATAACGGCTGGACCTGCACTGGCTGAAATGGGCCTGCAGAAGTCGATAGCAGGTTACCTCACAGGCAGTACAACGTACGACATTATGTAGTGAACCTCCATCAATAGTGAATCATTTCTTCCCCATAATGAACGGAAATCGTTGTCCCGGTGCCTGATGCTATTGTGATCCACGAAACTGCCTGATTCGTGCAAACGCTGCTGGCAGTCAGGCTACAACGCAGGATGAGTGTCGCACCCACCGCTCTAGTTGGCACTCATCCTGCGTTGTAGCCTGACTGCCAACTAGAGCGGTGGGTGCGACATTCGTGTGGAAATGCAGAGCCCAAACGCAATAAAAAACAAATACAGGTTTGCTAAATACATACATACAGATAGTGAGAGTTGGTGCTCTAACGATGACTACAATTTGACATCGTGTGGCCCAGGCATGTAGGCAGTTGCGACAACAACGTTAGCATCAGCCACTTTGAGCAGGCAAGACTCTGCTCGAATAATGTTGCAGGTTTCTGACGTGCGACGCCTACAATCCGTGTCGAGCAAATGAAAGATGCCAAGTCAATCCAAATAATCCGTCAATGATGTCCTGCTATGGCACACATCAACCCATCATACTACGTCGCTGGCCATCATTAACAAAGCAGCAATGTGAAAGTTTAGGATGTTACTGAAAGGGATATTCTGTTCTTTACTGGTTTCATTGTTCGCCATGATCTTGGCTTTTGTGTAATTCACTTCAGTTGCGTGTGTGATTTTATGGCGCTGCAAATAAGCACGGCGTGAGCATCGATATTGACTCATGGTAATGTCGTCAACACTCATGTTGTCGGATCTTGTCTTCATATCACATGTATTATTTTCGCACTCATTTGGGGCTCATGTATTATTGCTTGTGCGACGACTTTATTTGGCGACATGATTTGACGCGACAAAACTATTAGCCTCGCTAATACGGTTGGAACTTCATACCGTGTTTCCACGAACACGTAATTTTGCGTGCAATAAAAATTTCAAACATAACGCATTCATGAACACATTTGTTTCGGGGCTAATTGTATTGTAGTTTATGCAAATTGCTCGAACTATGGAAGCTCACCACCCGTGGTCGGGTTACGGGCATTCACACGTGAACTGTTCAGAGTTCACAAGCTTCCCTTCGAACTTGACAGCACATTTCGATTTTACTGGCTCATCCACCACATAAGGCAGCCCGACGGATGTCACACACGGACCCCTTCTCGCGAATTTGAGTATCTTAAAAAATATCAGAACAACGATAAAGCATGTATACGAGGATATGAGAGCATATACTGTGGCGCGACATTTCCCACGATATTTGTGCGGGCGTCCAGCCCGGCTTAAACGATATTTGGTTCGTGTTTTTCGCACTCAAACTTAATAAACTTCGGGGACTGAGTAAAGGAAACACAGATTTACATATTGATACCAAAAGAAAGTGTAATATGTATACATTGGTACACAGGCTGTCGTTACCTGTCCCCCAGGTTTCCGGGCAGCAGCACACAATTCGCACAGACTCCGATAGGTGACACCGTCAGTACCGCAGACTTGACCCCTGGTATAGCCGCAGTCGATGCATGGATTGGACGCGACCACAACATGCAGCACTGAAAGTTTCGGTTGTGTTAGTTTCGGCCCCAATCTAGAGACAGTCTACACTCTTTATAGTGGAACTCTTTGTGGGTGGAACGCTGGCTTTTGTATAAGTGAATATTTTCAAACACTACCTATGTATGTACGTATTCCCAAGACCCAATCTGCTGTTCTGGTTCTGTTTACAACGCATTACAGTGGATAATCTTCATAGTGACAGAAAATCTGCGGTCCGTAAAATCTTTATCGTTGTCATCAAAGGTATACATAGCAGGTACAGTATGTAGGTAGATGTTGGGCTTTCACGGAGAAGGATGTGTTGGACGGTCTTTTCCAGTAACGGCGCCTTCCAACAATGGGATGTAAATATGGACGAAGTTTGAAGTGTTGTTTAGCTATAAGCCCGATAACTTGCCTGTGAATACCAATGCCGTCAGGAGAAACATTCTGCCTCGAAATAGGAGATGTGAGCAGCCTGTTTATTGTAGCGTATGAACAATAAGAAAGGGTGCCGCAAAATGTCGAAAGTGATTTCGGTGTTGTGTTTCGGCGCCTGTCAAAGATTGGGAAAGACTTCTGGTTACCCACGTGCCCATTTACATACAAATGTTCTCACGTATTTTTTTATTGTGTGCATGCGTTCTTGAGATCGAAGCAGCAGACTTTCTGGTGTCTTAGGTTAAAGAAGTCTCAAGACGCTGTCGTTGTTCTTGATTGGGACTACATATGCGCAAAGTGGCATTTGTTGGGGATGTATATTGTGTGCAAGGTACGGCTTTGTTGTATGGATGTTACCCGGTCCGAACACCCAGGCAGAGGCGATGAAGGTTTCCAGTCACCTGACAGCCCACAAGGTGCTCCCGTTTGTTTGAACACACAATTAGCCAGAAGCTGTCAATGCCGTTTTCTGGTCGTGCATGCACCGGTGTTCGTAAATTCACATTCGTGCAAGTGCAAAAAGGTCCGAAGAAAGATCGGCAAAAGAGCATAGGATTTCTTTCAGAAGAGAGTATAAACAGCTCTTTTCGCATCTACTATATTTCCTAGCACAAACAGCTTTATCGATTTACAGTGCAATACAGGTGCTTTGAAGAGCAGACGAAGCGGATGTGATAACATCCAATAATATTGGGGGATGATTTGCAGAAAGGTTAATAACCTACCGACACGAAATCGTTTTACCGGATTACCGGATTTACCGGTTGCCACTCGTTGTGACTCTCTCAGTCTCAGGCAGCAGTCAGATCTTGAGGAAAATCCGTGTTGCACAAAAAGTCAGCCAATGGTACAGTCTTTCCGTTTTATAACAGCCCAGAGGCGGTATACAGAAAATGTTTCAACGCCTTGAAAACAGCAGTCATCGTCGTGGATGATAACCAACAGGTCGACAACGTGGCTCGAAACATGCGTGTGACTTGATGGCTGCTGTTGCGATGAAACATTTGCTGTATACTTTCTTTGGACCGAGAATAAAATGAAAGACTATACAGTCGTTAACGCAAGTGGTCAACTCAAATTGTCATCTGAGCTGGCCACAGTATAGTCCAGCCACGTGCACATGAGACGACTCTTTTTAAAGCTCGCTTGGCCAGATTTAAAAAATGCGCTGGTTACACGGATTTTCGCAAACAAAAGAAAGAGATTGGGCCGAGAGAGATGATGACAAGTTCCAGATGGCTGACCTCAATTTGTTGCGTGCTTACGCGAACAGCAACGTTGTTCAACACACCAATGGTTTGAGAGTGAAAAGGGAATTGACGCACCGAGGTGGAGAGCGTGGTTTTAAAAAATACGTGCGTTTCTCTTTCTTTCATTTCCGAAATACATCATTGGATTCGTTCAAGTCAACTTCAAAATAAGTCGTCTCATGAGTTCGTGGTTGGACTATACATAGCCAAAAAAATCAGAGAAATCACGTGTGCTTATACATATAATTATGCACATGGAGTGAAAAGTGTATTGCTTCATTGGGTTAAAGCGCACGAAATAGCCATATTCATGGTGACTGTATTTTCGCACAAGACATTTGTTGACACAAAGACTTCGCTTCTCAAAATTGTTATTGTGATTTCTGATGTTTGAAGCGTTTCCACATTTTTATGGTTAAGCCAAGTGCGTGAGACCATCGCAATTTGGTCTCCCGCGGTCGAAGACATTTTATTGGCTCCCTTATTTCCTGAAACCGTTCTGGCTTCGGGATCACACCAGAGAGCCAATCTTATCAGACAGAATGATATACTCATCAGGGATCCCAACCTCATTCTTGTGGAGCAAGCTTTTTTCATTTAGCGTTTTCATTTCAGAGCTATTACTTTGGTCACATTTTGGCTGTCATAATTACGTATGTTCACTTGAGCTGGTCGAATGCATAAAACAGTAAACAAGAAATTGATCGTTTTCATTTCGCTCACTTGCTGCCTTTGAACAGAATCCAATTTTCAAAAGCTAACTAGTTGCTTTGCATTCCACTCTCCGGTCATCAGGCCTACCTGAGCATCAAATAATACGAATCCAACCCTGAATCAGCACGAGTAACGTGATTAAATCGACTTTCCTACTACCGACCGAACAAAGTACCGATCGACACCGACAACCGAATGGATTCATTTGAATATTCGCTCCTGCATCAACCGTATGCTCTCTGCGCACGTGAGTTCACCAACACAGTATTACAGTTTACGCGCTGATCTGATAACGATATTTCACATGGCAGTTCATTTCAGTGTTTTCGATGGTGCATCAATTGCACCTTCACGGAATGATCGTCACGACCCCAAACGGCGAATTAGTCAGAATAAAGCGACCGGGCGAGCTGTGCAGCACGTACTGGCAGAAACGTGCCGCGCGCGGTTGGCCATCGGAGCCGGGCGAAGGTGAAGTGGTGCGAATTGTGCTGTTCTGTGACATCTGTTCCAGATTGCATAAAGTGAGTTGCACCTGCGGCATTGCACATGCTGCCATCGCCATCAGTGCACGCATAAACATTGTGTGCATGGACACGTTTGACACACGTTTGGCGCCGATGCTCAATCATCGCGTGCTCTTTGATGCCGATGTGCCGCGGCTTCTTCGTAGCCGCAATAGCTGTGCCAACCAGTAATCCGCTTCAGCATCATCTGGCGTCATTCCCACCACAGCTGCACGGCTGGGCGGCGATGTGCAACGGCCAGCTTCACGTGTGTGTCGATGCGAATGAATACGAGAGATATGTGCACCCCCAATGTCGTAATTGGGCGGCCGTCGTTCAGTTCGGGTCCCCATTGGCGCAGCACATCAGCTCGCTGCCGAAAATGCCCGCGAAATTCGTCGAAGATAGTATACCGACATAGACGACTGCCTGAAAAGGTTGCCGCGACAGCGAAGGGGCTGCGCAACGCTATCCAAGTGATTGCCAGCCATCTTGCACAGATCAATAACGTTCAGTCGAATGACATGAAGTGCGCCCTGCACAGAAAGCTGTTTGTGAAGGAGAAAGGTTTGTTTCAAGGTCATTGTTTTGCTAGTAATACTGTACCGTAGTTGTACACACTTGTTTTCGTGCAGCGAGCAACAAGTACACTCACAACAATAGCGTTGGCTTCCATGTTGGCAGACACCGAAAGCCCGAACGTGATCTATGTACATCTCAACATCGATCAAGGATCAATACGAAGTGATATAATAATCAAATCATCATACTATCGACAAACAAAAGTAACCCAAGCCTGACATCTAAAACCCTGTACTTCAATCGCTGATCCTGACCTAAATTCCAGTTGAACAATGATTTTATGTCAATGAAAACCTATTCAAAAATGTATGAGACAGGCCGGAGTGAAAAATAAAGTTTGAGGCGTTCTGTGTGCTTGCATTTGTATTGGTATCCATCATGCATTGCTCATGGTACTGCAAAGCAAACTCGAAGCTGATTTTCCATAATTCGTGAAACCTCTGGTAGTCCTGCCACGACCTCATCAGACGACTTTTTTAAGGCTTGCTTGGCTGACAAGTTCCAGCTGGCTGACCTCAATTTGTTGCATGTTTACGCGAACAGCAACGTTATTCAACACACAAATGTTTTGTGAGTCAAAAGGGAATTTACGTACGAGGTGGAGAGCGTTTTTACCAAATACGTGCGTTTCTCTTTCTTTCGTTTCCGAAATACGTGTAACCGGTGCATCATTGGATCCGCACAAGCCAACTTAAAAATGTCGTCTCATGAGCTCGTGGTCGGACTATACACACTTCATTTTCTGGTTGATTTGAATCGAGATAATGGCCATGAAATGACTAAGAAACGCATTCTTGTTAGTTAATCGGATACGTATCTGTGCATTGTGCGCGCACCACACAGCGTAGTGCAATAAGGCACGGCTTTGTTGCACATGACCCGGTCCAACCACCCAGGTTTGTAGAAGTGACGGAAGTTTCCACTCACTTGACAGCCCACAGGTGCTCCCGTTTGTTTGAACAAGACCAACCACAGGCTGCCTACTATTTTTGGTCGTGCATGTGTTACCAACATTCCTAAATTTATAATCGTAATTGTAAAAAATATTCCGAAGAAAATCAACCAAAAACGTTAGATTTTCTCTCAAAAGAGAGCATAAACAGCTCGTTTCGCACCTTTTTCACAGCATAAAGCTCTGAGATCTATATATTACAGTCGTATAGGTATTGTACATAAGTGCTTGGAAGCGCACACAAAGCGGATGTGATAACATTCAATAATAATGGGGATAATTTCCAGAAATGTCAATAACGGAATAACCTACCGACGAAATCTTTTTACCGAGAAGGGATTACAGGATTTACCGGTTATTGCTATTCGTCGCACAATGACTTTATAAGAACTGGTCAAATTTTTTTCCTGAATCGTGAAGCAGGAAAATAACGGGGCCGTGACGTTGCGTTGCGCAATCGCACACAAATGCAATCAGTAAAATGTTTCAGACCCGCTGCAAC
>JASAMV010004709.1:0-15536 GCA_030248065.1 Rhynchonema sp. JSB1_4
ACCAGATTTCACTTCACTGTGTTTTCAAATGTATGCAAAACATTTCCGAGTTCTGCGTTTTTCATATTTGATCCGGAAACCGGAATCCGGAAATATTTCCGGAAAACGCAGATGCTGTTCCGCATCCGGAAATAGATCAAAGTTTTTGCATGTAAATATATCCGGATTCCCGATTCCGTGCTCAACCTACCATAAATCCGCCCCAAGCATGGATAAGATTTACGTTATATACGTGGAGATATGTTTTGGCATTGCATTCGAAAGCGTAGGCGATCTAGTTTTTTGTGTTAGTCTCCTCACGTGCTTTCCTAAATAAGCTACACAGCCTTGAAGCAGATCAGCGCCAAACCTGTATGCAAACGCGTGGAAAGGAATTGTAGGAGCAAACGTCCTCCACTACTTTTTGCTTTGCTCAAATTTGACCGCACCGCTCCAAATTTTTTAAAACGTTAAAATGCAAGAAACTAGATCGCCGCGCTTTCGAATGCAACATCAAACTGATCTCCTTGTGCAATCTCGGCCGAGATCTGGCGTCACAAAGAAGGGTTTTCGTGCTTGTTGGGTCACCCTGCAAGGTTATATTGCTCGCTCTCATTCAGCTTTGATTTGACGATCGGAGTTGACGATTTGTGTTGACGACTCAGTAAGGCACACACGATCACGAGCCATTGCTTTCCGAAGACATTGTGAAATAATGATAATGAGATAGGACAGTTAGATACTTTTGACGTGTTTTTCGAGTTTGTGAAATTTTTCACATTCAGTATACTTCATGTTTATTTGGCAACCTAATTAGAAACAGTCAAAATTGCTTAATTGTGTCTCGTTACCTTTCAGTTGACCGGTTTATGTCTTCGACAGTCGCAACGATTGCAAGTCAACTACAAAATGCGCAACTACCCTCAATCCGGAACGTTTGTACTTTGCTCACTCAAATAACTGACCAAAATGCTTATGCAAAATTGGTATCACACAAACTAAGTTCTTTTTAAGCTATTTTACAAATGTGCCGAACGTGCTCATACCGGTTCTGTGGCTGGACCTTACATCTATCATGGACAAGAAAACGCAAGTGAGTTTAGCTGACTTACATAATAAACAGACATCAGATTAGGTTTACGCCATTGTTTTTTTCATAATTCTGGACAAAAAAAGTTGCCCCACGGTTCTAAACTAAAGAAATGCACCTTCGCATCCAGGAAACACTGGCGGCAGCGTTATCGAACATCAACAGGCTCTACATCAGCTGCTATGTGATTGCCGGCGTGGGCACATTTCTGTTGACCATCGGAATGGTGGCATGGGTGTACATGTTGACCAAACAGGTCTGTACCTATGACTTCAGCTTTGTGCCTTCTTCCACTTAGGCAGTGGAGAATGAAAAGACCTCATTCTGGGCTCCTTCCGAATCGGAAGTACAGGGTGTCTCAAAAGTATCCTTTCACTTTTTCTTACATATCATAACTAATGTTATGGTGGACGGATGTTGTTCGTTTATGGCGCAATCGAATCAGACTGCGATTCTGCATATTCGGAATACACAAGATAATCCATCCCACCCGTTTCCGGTGTTTCAAGGCCACTTTATTATGCTTGCTTGCGCTTTTTTGCCCAGCGAGAAGAAATGAATTGAAAGAACTCTGTAACGGTCGGTTTTGTCACTGTAATTTTCTGGATTCTTTCAACTGGTTTGGCTTTTCAAAAGACGTATGAGAAGAATAACATTTGATAGGATTGCGGTGGATAAAGCATGAGATCAGTTTTCATCGGGTGCAGACAATCAGAAATGAAAATTTCCACCAAGGATGCCAAAGTTCTGAGCATAGCAGCAATCGATCAGCAAATCCCTGAAACACGAGTGTCAGCACCGCGGGCCATCAACCTCAGCCAACAGATCCCTAATTCCAGTCTACAACTAACCAGATCTTGATCTTGATTGGGCGGTTGGAACAGGCGGTGCTTCAAAAATGAACACACTGCGCTCTGTATTATAGCGTAAATCTTCCATGCTGCAAACCAACGAACTATAAATTAAGGAAATTGTAAAAACACCTTCACCTGGTGGTTGGTCTTCCTGTCTCTTTTACACGTTTATCTTTCCATTTGCTTGCTTGTTGAAAAAAGCGCAACCAGGCTGATTAATTACTGACAATATTTCGAAGAAGATTTGCTGCCAGCCTTTTGGTTGTGATTTTCCTAACGATTTACGCTTTTTTTCACAATTTTCTTAATTTATGGTTCGTTGGTTTGCAGCATGGAAGATTTACGCTATAATACAGAGCGCCGTGTGTTCATTTTTGAAGGACCGCCTGTTCCAACCGCCCAGTCAAGATCAAGATCTGGTTCGTTGTAGACTGGAATTAGGATGTGTTGGCTGAGGTTGATGGCCCGCGGTGCTGACACTCGTGTTTCAGGGATTTGCTGATCGATTGCTGCTATGTCAGAACTTTGGCGACCTTGGTGGAAATTTTCATTTCTGACTGTCTGCACCTGATGAAAACTGATCTCATGTTCTCTCCACCTCAATCCTATCAGTTATCATTCTTCCCATACATCTTTTGAAAAGCCGAACCACTTGTAAGAATCCAGAAAATTACAGTGACAAAATCGACCGTTACGGAGTCTTTTCAACTCATATCTTCTCGCTGAGCAAAAAAGCGCAAGCAAGCATCGTAAAGGGGCCTTGAAACATCGGGTAACGGGTTGAATGTATTACTTTGCGCATTCCGCATGTGCAGGAGCGCCGCCTGATTCGATCGCGCCATAAATTAACGAAATCCGTCAGCTATAACATTAGGCGCCATAAATTAACGAAATCCGTCAGCTATAACATTAGGTATGACATATAGGAAAAAGTGAACGGGTATATACTTTTGACACACCCTGTACTTCTCTGAACGATCCCCCATCGGTAGGGAGAATTCCAGTGTAATCTCATATGTATGTATAGTCCGACAACAACTAATGCAGAATTTATTGCAGTCAAACAGCCTGATCCGTAAAGCGGAAAACTTGCGCGCTCGCTTCAGACATGAGAATTGGAATGGTTCGACTGGGGTTACTGTAGCAAGCAAAAAAGCGTGAGAGAAAGAAAGAGAAAAAAGTGGCCAAAGCATGAATTTTCTGCATAACGACACAAAAGAAGGCAATCATATGAAGTGGCTGCCAGCCAAAAATTTAAAAAAATTTTTTGAAAGCACCGAAGCGTTGAATAAGCCGAGTTTGAAGGTGAAGAAGAAGAAGAAAAGAAAAAGAAAAAATGTCTGCGAACTTCTGGTCTAATCACTAATAAGCTTATCACTGGATTTTCCGCTTTACCAATCAGGCAGGGTGGCTGCCATAAACTCTGCGTTAGCTGTTGCTGGACTATACAATTGTGTGCTTCACCAAATATCCAGAATCGTAGCAACCCCGAAGAAGCAGTGCCGTTGACAAAGAAGGACGTGGAAGAAGCAGGTGCTGCAAAGAACGAAGAAACCCAAAGCAAGACCGAAACATTGACTCCGGAACGTGCCAGTGACAGTGAAACATCGAAGGCCAAGAAGAAGAAGAATAAGAAGGAGCATAAATACGTGCCGTTGATTCGTTAGGGAAAACATGTTAGAACTATGATGCGTTAGATTTGTGTACGATATTCGCTGTTGTTCTTGGTTTTGTATGGGAATCTGCAAAAAAAGTTCATTAATGATCGATTGCTTAAAGGGTGTGTCTAACGTCTCTTAACCCCATGTTTTATGAGGTGCAATCGAAAGATGACCTCGACAGCCCGCCGTGTGCAAAAAACCGCGTCTTGTAGCTCGCTAAATCGCGAGATCTTGAGGGTTACTTTTCGAATTAAATCAATTTCCGGACACAAAACTCCAGGCGCTTTTGAGTGGGAGCCACTCACGTTTGGCGTTTTTCTGCTGAAACATTGCATGTTTAAGCGCGGCTCAGCCGCCTACACAATGCACGTAGACGCTCAACACACACCGCTCTGGCTGCTGGCTTGACTGTGGACACAATGAATGTTTCATTTAACACATAGAAGCTGGTTTGTGTGTGTTTCGCTTCGTAGCTCTTTTCCGTCTGCTCAGTCTGAATTTTGTGTCCGGAAATTGATTTTATTCGAAAAGTAACCCTCAAGATTTCGCGATTTAGCGAGTTAGAAGACGCGGTTTTTTGCACACGGCGGCCTTTCGGGGGCATCTTTCAATTCCAACCAAAAAAACATGGGTTAGGAGACGTTAGACACACCCTTTAATGCCTTCTTTTTTGAAACTGACTGATGAACGGCGCAGTTATTTTGTATAGTTAACCGTTCTTGTCCGTGAAAGCGTATCATTTTCTCTATCGCTGTCCTGCCCGCTGAAGCTTGTTGCGCTGGCTTCGTTTAAATTACCGATTACCGTTTCCCTTTCACGCGGTTTTTTGTTCATACTGTGCGATGCATAAATTGGCATTCAAAAAAGTTTTAAAACTGGTTTGATCTGTGTTTGGTCTCCACAGTTTACACGAGAGTTTCCTTGTTCTATTTTAAATTGCTCGATACTGGTCTGTCTTGCTTATGGGAATGTTTTATTTTGTTTATTTATTTTATTGTTTGATGTATTTGTCTTTCACTGCTGTTTTCATCTTACGGCCAGAATATTTTATTGCTATTGTTCTGGACGGCATTATTATCAGTGGCGGATCCTGCTTTCGGCCAAAAGGGGCAATCCCAAAAGTCAATTTTATCTAGCGCATGTGTGATTTTTCAAAAATGGTTTTTATCCAGTGCCTGGTTATAATTGGCCAAAATAAGCCAAGTATATGTACGCAAAATAAGGGCGTGCGCGAGTCGCGCGCAAATTTTACACTTTTTTTGCGCGCGAAAACCAAATTTAATGGAAATGGGTGTATCTGACACGCGAAACGCGCGGTTTTTGAATCTCTGAAGCGTATCAGAGTACAAATACTGCAATTTGGGGGTCTTTTTTCCTTCTTCTTTCGAAATGGTGCCCCCTAGGCCCCTGTGGCCCCCCTGGATCCGCTGGTGATTATTATATTGTTTCGCTACATTCATTTCGCGGTCATTGCAATTATGCTTGAAAAGTAGTCTCACTCACTCACACACAAGCTGGTTTCAAAAGTAGCCCGTATAGTCAGGATCTGAGCAGCTTTAAATTTTTTTAAACGGTCAAACATCATAATTTTTGCACTTCTTTCGAATCAGCCCTGTTTTTGGCGGATGTTCCGCATGATCAAGCCGTAGAGCGTAATTTCAGATCTACGGGTCTCCATAACTTGCTCCCTGAAGCTCGGGTGCAGTAATCAGGTACCGTTCTGAGATCCTGGTCACAAGAGCCGCTTTTTGAGGCCCTTGTATATAAGTGAGACTATCCGAACCGTTCAGTATTAAAATTTCGTTGGTCAAGATGTTGTCGCATAGCCAAGGTTTATGTTTCGTGGATTCACTTTATTTATTATTATTTTAGTGTCTCATCTGTATCTCGTGTGCGTATTTGCTGTGTGTATACCCAATGTACTGCATGTGTTCTCTCACAAAATAATGAATAAAAATGTCAGAAAACAACCGACCTCAATTTCCCACCACATGTTTACAGATTTACAATGCGGACAGATTAACACAACAGATTTAAGCAAAATTGTAGTAGGGCAACGAGAAGCTGATTTGGTAAATCTCTGAGGATGCTTTCTAAGGGGCTAACGAGAAGCTGATTTGGCAAATCTCTGAGGATGCTTTCTAAGGGGCTAACGAGATGTTGATTTGTAATCCTCTGAGGACGCTTTCTAATGAGCTAACGGGATGCGAAGCGCTAAATCTCTGAGGATGCTTTCGCGAAGATGAATACGATGCAAAGTCGTTCGTCTGATGAACGGAATGCCAAGTGTTCCCGGGCCGTGGGCACTGGTCATCGCCCAGTGATAAATAACATGCTGAACCTGAGCACCGAGGGATTAAAAGATCTGACCCAGATCCGATCTGGTTTGGGATGTGAAAATTCAAAAATAGTTATGAGCGTGTTTAAGTTAACCGGTCCACGATTATCTGAAATTCCAAAAAAACGGACGAGGTCGGTGCATGGTGATGAGGCTGTCATTCGTCTTAGACAGGATACAATTTAATAAAAATAACACATAACAGTTGTTTTTATCTGCTTTGCACTCATGTAAAAATAAATGCAAAATTCGATGAGTTTGTCTTCCAATGCATTTTTTTAAAACAAATAGCTCTTGTGCTTGTCAAAAACAGCGGAATGCAAAAAGCCCTCACCAACGAATTCTCTCTGTTGGGTCTGAAAATCTGCGCCTTAAAATTCTGGTTAGAAGGACTAACAGTTTGCTTTCTGACAAATTCAAATATCTCCAGGTAAGTACGCGTAAAGAACATTTGTTTTGTTTTTTCGTGTTCGGCATATGCGTTGTCATGTCACTAAAGAAATGATCATCGCGGGTGATACGAACGACAACTAGATGCTTCTCGATGTAATCATGAGATTCAATAATATGTTCATAACTTTTGTCCAACTCCCTGTTCGGTTGTTTACCCTGATTGCCATGGTGTCCCACCAAACACCCAATAGTGCAGCGTGAAAGGAGGGAAATGAAAAATAAAGTTTAAACTGAACATTATTACCGTTACTCTTTTTAGGTTGCAAGTTGAAAGTACAATTTTGTTTAGGCCGCTCTCTGACACCAGCGAAATTTCGCTGCGGAATTTCGCTGTTGTCAGAGAGCACAATTGAAAAGCGCACAAAACATACAACAGTGACATCGTTACCATTGCGCTCAACTACATACGACTGATAAACAAAATGTTTTACAGCATGCGATGAGTGCGTGAGATGAGTGATGACTGCTTTTGTTCGCTCTCCGCTCGTGCTCTCTGACACCAGCGGAGAGCGGAGAGTAAAATTGCGCAGCGGAATTTCGCTGGCGTCAGAGAGCGCGAGCGAAATTTCGCTCTACACTCTCCTCTCTCCGCTGGTGTCAGAGAACGGCCCTAGTTGCTTTTGACAAGCGCTCCACAATTTCAAGCCCTTTTAAAAATTGGTTGCTTCTAAGAAGCACATTTTTAACATTTTAAAAAATGGAAGAGAATGAAAGAAAAAATATCCAATGTTGTGGAGCTATCAGCTGAAAAGCAGACAAAAAACTGCTGTATCTGCATGCTAATTTCGGCACCGAATGTACAGTCGTTTATCGGCTGAGATCCAATTCATCATTCATTCATTCATTCATTTTATTTTTGCAGCAAGTACGGAAGTTACAAGCCACAAGGGCTAAATCGTAATATCGTAATACCGCATCACTGCAAAAATGCATAAAATAATATCCCGTTATTAACATGCATTTACATTTATTTTTTCAGCACTTTTCTTTTTTGAGATTTCCCAAAAAATGCAAACCGAGCAGCTTTAGAGTGAAGTTACAACAAGTATAGTTGCAGTTGACGTGCCAAACTTGGTGAGCATTCTCGAATGTGTTGTGGAATTGATTTCCCATCAAAGAACCGACATCCAAAACTTCTCTTTTGTGAACCCCACCATGCGATTTTAATCACCCCAAGCTCTTAAGAAAAGGAGTGTGTAGCAGTGTTTCATTTAGGGCGGACTTAGGTTGAACACGGAAACCGGAACACGGAAATAATTTACATACAAGCCAGTTTCATTGATTTCGGTGCACGGAAATATTTCCGTGTCACGGAAATATTTCCGGTTTCCGTGTTCCGTGATTTTTTTATATTCGCGGAACACGGAAATATTTCCGTGTCAGTAGTTGCTGTTTGCGTCAACACTCGGGCTTTTGACGTCAGCACGCTGGCTTTTGTCATCACCACCGCAAAAGCACCGTTTGCGTGCCTGAAGCATTTCCGTGTTCCGTGGCACGGAAATATTTCCGTGTTCCGTGATTCTCAAAAATATTCACGGAACACGGAACACGGAAATATTTCCGTGTTCCGGTTTCCGTGTTCAACCTAAGTCCGCCCTTAGTTGTTACAAATGTGAGCAAGATTATAATACTTAACCCAAATACGACCCCGGTCTTGTTTCAAAATCTTCCCTATATAACCCCGCTGGGGTACTATTTATGGGCTCTTATTGGGAATTCCCCGGTAACAAATGGTGAGGTTTGAGCATACCGAATTGATGAAACAGGTTGAAAATTGCAATTTGAACAATTAATATCACCACTTCAATTTGTGTTTGCGATGCCACATGCGGTGTTTACCACACTGTGCGCATCATATATGTAACATAAGTAGTGCAAAATGCCGAAAAAGTGAAAGTTATTGCGGCTGTTTACCGAAGCATGATTCAATTCCCCACACACGCCCAATGTAGAAAATTGGTTTACGTATTTCACGCTGTTCTTGGGCCTTTTACTTACCCTGTGAGGACAGGGGAAATTGAAAGATTTCGTTTTCACTTCAATAAAACGTTTTTGGGTCTCACGAATTCACGTAAAATGAAAGTGTATTCGTATTGACGATAATGTTTATTTGCACGTTGGTGTTTATAAGGACAGGTTTAAAGGAAAATAAACTCATACGGTTGGCTAAGTCAACATTACCATACCTCAACTTACGCCACGGATTTTTTGACCGAAGTCTTCCATATCTATATCCTGTGTCCAGGTAGTTAGAAAAATAAATAGAACAACTCGAATTTTTGAACCATCAAAAGGTGCATTTTTCAATCTTTCACTTTTTTGTGTTATAGAGTTCAGGAGTAGGGGAAATGCCCAAAAAACACCATCAGCATGATTTTGACATTCCGCGTTCGAGGTGTTGTCTTAGCGGCTGTTGAACTTAGGTTGCACGCCTGTTACGAACGGCTTTGCATACAATAACGAAGACATGACTTCATTTTGCATCTTGCTTCAAAGAGATTCAATACTATTGAAATATTAGGCATTTTGTTTACTCGGGCTTTGTCATCATAAAATCTGCGCAACAGTTTCCCCAAACTACTTTTCGTGACAATCCCACATACAGGATGCAACAGCAAAATTGAAATAAAACAAATTGTTGATTTCCTAATGTGTTCACGCACAATCCCAAGGTTGATGCCCTTGTCTTCGCTTTGCGCGCAAAAATTGAAATCAGTTCCTTTGCCATTATTTTTTTATGCATCCCGTTTCGTCTGTCCGCTTGATGCTGAAAATTTATTTTGTGACCCTGGACCCCCCAGTGCAATCTTAATGTAAGTATAAAGGCAATGCTTTTTCTAAACTTCCTAATTTTTGGAGTTATGCATGGTGTACAGAATTTCTGGGCCATTGCTCACAGCTTTACTTTATGAACAGGCTCCTTGGCAAATCTTCCATGTTTTTCAGAACGAAATTGCATTCTATCATGCAACTTTATCTGCCCGTGATGTTCCTAGGAGCGGTGTGCACAACACAAGCTACAAATTTGGCTTTGAAAGCTGCCAACATTGTGGAATGGACTGTCAACAGCTTTACGAGCGGACAACGATACAAGAGACAGTCAGTTGATGATACAAGAAATATTTTTCTCATAACAGGGCGTTACCGATGTGTTCTGTTATCATCCTTTGACTGGCTACTGTGTTAAGCTTACATTTTTACTGGTAAATATGATTAGAATGCTTTTCGATAAAAAAACGGCGTGTTCATTTTCAGGATCGGTCCAATAGAAGGCATTTTGTGCGTTGACCAATGCATCGATACGTTCCAGGAAGAAATGCAACGCCAGACTGGTTAGAAAGAAGCTTTATACAGCTATTTGAACACACGCTATATGAACTCTGTTTCTGGCAAATTGGCTGAATTTTACCAGGAGTCGATCTCAAGCAACTTCAGCAAGGCTTCTTCGACAATTCCGATCTTTTTGGTGGCAACGACGAAGGAATGCTGAACGAATTCTGCACGTGGGTTCTTCAGGAGTTGAATAATTTTTTATTATCTTACATTTCACACGCTTCACAGAAGTTACAATGAGACGAGACGCTGTATTGACGACTGTGGTGAATTCAGACGCAAAGATGAAATTGTCGACGCTCTGGCGCCACTCAGATTTATCTGCATCGATCACTATGATGGTGAGGGCTTGGCATATAAAATATATGATTCACATCTGCAGTCGGTTTTTAAACCTCATAGTTCAATTCTTCCCCGAAGCAAAAAGAAAAATAAATAATTTAAGTTTTCTTCCCATTCAATGAAACATCACCCAGAATTCATCGAGTCGATGCCATGCTTCCACAACACGTCGGATGCGGGTAAGACCGAGTGCGCCGACCAATGTGGTGGGGAGGACTTTCTCAAGCAACAAGTGTCGAAACTGGGTGGTCTAGGACAACAGAACCAGTTCAGCGGCATGTTTGGCATCATGAACGAAATGTGTGGGTGAGTGTGAACCAACCGTGCAACCTTTCTGTGTTTTATGCTGTTTACGTATATGTAAATATTCAGTTTTCTTGTCACTTAGAGCTTATGATAAGACAGAAGACGAAAGTATGGCGAAATTACGTTTGAATATCTAATAAAATGAATTATTTTGTGAAACATCGCCCACTGCAGATTCATACAGTGCCAGTTGGCCTGTCAAGAACCGATCATCGAGCGAGTCTGTGGCACGAACAAGCCAGCCAAGTTGATGCAGAACTTCATTGCGGTGCGTGACTGTGTTATTCAAAATTTGTGGTCAGCTATAATTTCGAAGTTGTGAAATATCAGCCTGATCGATGAGTTTCATATTGCTGCCTGATGTTTCACGATGTAGGATCAAGAGAGGAGATTGTAAGCGTCACCCCGTGCTTACTCTTCCTGTAATCCGAACTGATGTTTGCAACATTGGTTTGATGTCGTGACATCGCGTCATTGCTCATTCATTAGCAACGATGAATGAACTCCCTACCATGGCAGATGGCACTGTTTCGCTGAACCATGCTGATGCGTGTTTCAGACGACAATGAAAAAGGCGACATCCAAGTTGACAGACGCCGGTCTGGGCGCGTTGATGCCGGCGCGATGCCGCGAACTGTCAGATGCCGAATTCCGTCCGCGACCGCGGTCACCGCCACCGCGGTTTGTCACCACCGCAGCGCCATTGCCACCACAGACACCGCGACGCATCACACCCATACCACCGAATCGACCTCGGCTTGAAGAAACAACCACACAGCAGATCACTAGGGGTTAGCTGTTCCATGGGTTTCTTTTAATTTTATGTGTGGTGATTCAGCTTGCAAATGATTAGATGCCTTATCACCCACAACGAGTCTACACAATCGCGATTACATTAGCACTGCCAGCACGAATACAACAAACAAACACGATTACTTATGTAGCTGTTTTTGGGCGCACAAAGTGTGCAGCGAAAGGAGTAGGCATGCGCCGCATCAAGTCATTGTCACCTTTAATACCTACATTATACATACGCTATTTTTGAAACACCCCGGGTTCCTTGAAACACCAGGCACCCCTTGAAACATCAGGTACTCCCCCACCACGACCACATCAACAAAGCACGAATGAGGCACTGGACGCGTTGACGGAACGCAAACTGAAGTTGGAGATGCAAGTGCTGGAGAGACAACTGACCAAATTGATGTTGGAGATTGAGAATTTGAAATTACAGAAGAATCTCCTCGAACAAAGAACCGCTGCGCTGAGTGGTTGATATGAAATTGATTCGGACCAGTCCGGTGTTTATTATTCACATTTGTGTTGACGGCGGTCAAAACCGGACCGGACCTATCAACAAACCTGATACCGGTTTTTGAAAGATTGGTTGTTATCACACTTTCTTGACAAAGAAGATCTGAACTATCAATTATTGCTCCATGCATGAATTTTGTTAAGCATCTAAGTATTGCATTTCGCTGTTGTTGTGGTTTTTCCTTTTTTCCTAAGTTGAATCGGGCTTTGATAATATAAAAGGGTAAAAGGCGGTTCACAATGATCGGTGCCTTGCGCGTATATGTACATACATATGATGCACTTTTCTAGGCGGATTCAGTACTTTGAGTCTAACAACTAAAACAGTCATACATGTTTTGCAAACAGTTTTGCACAAAATGTCATGATAAATGCAAGAACAACCAGAAATTGTATCATACGATTAAAAAACCACCTCATGACGTACAGCAGCGGAAAAATAATTTAAAAAAGACACAAGCGTCTTGATTTTGCAAGGAATGGTAGCAATAAAGCCAGCTATAAACGACGGGAGAACATTATTCGTTTTTTGCCGGACGATTTAAAAAATAGTATAATAATATATCTTTGGAGATTTCAATATAAACACCACAAAACTAGCGCAATGAGTGAGGTAATTCTGAAATGATTGATCGTTCCTGCCAACATTATGGCTGTGGTCGCACTGTCCAGTGTTGTCTGGCCGGCTGATGTTTCACTCTTGTGGTATATAGACCGAACGACAGTGCCTGACCACGGGTCGAAACAATCAGCTGTGGGATGCATTGAGTTGGGAAGGTTGGCGCAGTTCATTCCTAAATCATAAAGAGAAATGAGAGTTTGGGCCTTGTTCGCTCAGAGCAGGTGTGAGATGTTGGAGAATGGACAGCCTGTCAAGCCAGAGTTTTATGTTCCTTAGAAGGCGGCAGATTTGACGAATGTGCCCATGTAATGTAGACATTGGGTGATATTTTCGAAACGGTGTAAAGGTCAGTTGGGTGTAAAGGTCGGTGGAAAGTTCGGTCGACAGCTCAGTGTGATAGACCTCGGTGTAAACTTGAAACATTCCACGTTAAAAACAGGCAATGTTTCGCGTTTACACCGAGCAACGCCGACCGAGCTTTCCACCGACCTTTACGCCCAACTGACCTTTACACCGTTTCGAAAATTCCACCCATGATAGGCACAATCGAATCTTGGTTTTGATAACAGGCACATCATAACAGACACTGCGGTATCAAACATGGTCATCGGACATGCGAGTATTACATCATAAAGAGATTTGTTGACGCTACTAACTTTAACCACTGTGAAAGTTGTCTCCAAAGTCCGATCAGCAATTTTGCTGCTGCTAACACTACATGTGCATTGTATTTGCGGGAGCGACGTTTGTCTGCACATCGCTCGGCGCCCAAACAGCAGCATGCCGTGACTCACCATCAGGCCATGTGAGATCGGCTTTTTCCAATTCGCGTCCACAACGTGCCTGCACAGCCTCACACACACGTCGACATGGGGGAATATTTGTGGGAAGATTGGGCACGCAAATTGGGAGGTACCAGGAGCACAGGAAAAAACGCGCTTGGTCGCTGCAGCCAGACTGAAACATCATGGGCGATGATATAGATTTGGTGACTGGTACGGCACGGTACTGCGCAGCATGACCGATTTCAATCTGTGGAAATGGACCGAAAATTGAGTCAATTCAAATACGTTCGATAAGTTTACACGCCAGCACCCAAAGCCAGACGCACAGCGGGCGGTCAAAGTAATTTGACAGTGAAAGGCAAACTTTTTGCCCATCATCATTTTGCTGCAGATTTCCCGTGATCTCACCGTAATCACACTTCTGTACGCAAATATCCTCTCTCTGGCCAGTTTCTGTGATGCGTCCAACGGTAGTGACGTCATGTCATAGCCGACTTTGTCACACAGCGCCACATTAACCTGCCAAAGAAGATATCGTAAAAAATCAGGTTTTAGGACACCCACGTAGATTTACATAGTTCAGTGACATGGCGCTCTCCATGCACTAATAATAAACTGCTGACATCAAAGTGGATTACATTTAGCTCACCTTCTGACATCTTCGTGACCCTTCGATATTGCCGGGTAACAATAGCAGGACGGGGAGCAACATTAATGGCTGATGGGCGGGCAAGCCGGGTAAGGTCATGTTGGATGGCTGCCCACACCTTGTGTGGTTACAATAAATGTCGTGATGGAATTTGTAAGCTTAGATTTATGACGATGCGCGCGTTCGAAGGAATTATTACCAATATAAAATGCACAAATTGTCTCAGAAATGCTTCAACAAGTTAGTAGCATAACAGGAACATGTTGGTCACAAAATACTTCAACCACAGAAATTTTGAGACTTTCGACCCAAGTTGTACCGCGTGAAGTATGATGCCAAACAGAACCAAATCAAAGCACGCCGCAAAAAAAATGTACTCAATAGCTCAAACTTTGTTGGAAACCGTGAAAAATCTTGGCACGTGACAGGAGTCTGGTAAAAAAAGGCGAACGCAGAGGATGTCAAAATAAAAGAGCACATTCGCAGGTCTCCTGAGAGCGCGTTTCGTGGGCTAAAAAACAAACAAACCAAGCTTCAGTCAACCCATCTACTAAGCTAAAACCTGACCACAAAGATCGTGAGTTTTGGGTATATCACGCAGCGGGAGTCAATTATGAAGATTGCAAAGGTCTTTCTGACCTGGGACGTTCTGATGAAACCCATTGCAAGGGAACGGGAATGTACTACGGTCGCTGACTGAAATCTTTGTGCACAAAAACTTGCACTCTTCTGCTCACCGTTTCGACTTGAGTCCAGATACCGACCATGAGCATGACGCACAAATAAGGAGGATTAGCTAAAATTTTAGCCGCGGCGTGAAATTCAGCCTCAGGAGAGTGAGCGAGACGTGCAAGCTTTGACATTACGTCACCAGGTCATTGCATAAAAACAAGTACATGGGGGTTCAGGCCAATGTTATGCCGTATCTGTGACGAACGATCTGTGTTTAAAAAGTGTGCCTTTTTCATCCTGAGCAAGAAAACGTATTTTTGCAGCGTATTGCGCAGTGTTTGGTCATTCTAACGCGATGTCAGCTGAAACAACATAACGTACGCTCGTGGTTGTTTTCCATTAGGATTCAGTTTGATAATATACCTGCAATTTACGGACTCAGATACTGAAAGCTTATCATTTTCGCTTAATGTTTGAAAACGCTGTGTGTGTGTGTGTGATTAGTTGCATGTAACCTACAACAGCCGTCCGTGTGCGAAGAACCAGAAACTTTGTCAGCAGGCTGATGTTTCAACGAGTGTCAGTTCAAAGTAGCCAGGGTCCACCAACAGATTTCCCAGGTACCTTGGTGAGTGGACCCCACAAATGCGCGTGCGTGCGTATTTCTAAAATTTACACAAGCCAAAACCGTGCATGGGATGGGAGGCTACCAAATAGACATTTGATACGACCCTATTGCGTCGCTTGTCTTCATGTTTGGTTTGTAAACGTACCGTTGTGGGCACAGCACAGGTATGCATCAGGACATAGCGTTTTTGAGACGAAAGAATTCTGGACTAAAATCATATAAAGTGTGGGATTTCATGGTTTGAATGGATTATAAAAACTGCACTGCTCGCATGCGGATATTTTGAAAATCGTATTATGCAACGGAACGAACGACATGAAGAACGGTTGCCTTTTCACGATAAACCAGACATAATCGTACATTAATATTATTATGATTGGTTCGTTGCACAGAATAAGAAAGCTAGATGGATAAACAGCATGTTATCGACGTGGTTTCCGCTGCACCACAATCGCACGAAAAAGAAAAAGCAAGTAGACGAAAAGTGCAAGTTGCCAAGCTCAGCGCGAA
>JASAMV010004710.1:0-11426 GCA_030248065.1 Rhynchonema sp. JSB1_4
CAGGCACCCGTTTCGCCAACTGTTTCATGAAATGTGCCCTCCACATGCGCATGATGAACATAAATTGTTGTTAACCGCACAGCTACCCATGTCTTGCCAGAGGCTAATATTCAATGTGAGCAGCCCCCGGACCGCTGTACAGAAAAAAGGCGTTATGGAAAGAACTGGACATTGTTCCAAAAGACACATGTTGGTGTTTTGCATGGGATTATCAGGGCAGCCGTGCAATTTGAGGTTATCCGGTAGTGTTCTGAAGCATACACCGTCATTCGCGCGAACCTCATGCAGAGCGGAATGACTTGCGGGCTGTGCAAGTGATGTGCGCTTGGTGATGCGCGACATTAGCGCCATTGAATATGCATAGCAGTTGTAAAGGGACAACAGGGAAACAAAAAGCCAACAAACTTTGGCGTGTGCACTGTGCTCTGCGGCATGTGTCAGACTTGTACAAACCGACACTGTTGCGGCTTTCGACCACACACACGTCCATACATTGTACACCTACGTAAACATACATGCTTGCAGGTGATAACAAATCATAACACGATGCACAGACTGAATGAGTCAGCGATTTCGACGCAATCAAATCAATCAATATCGAATGGCGCATTGAGAATGGATTGATGATCACGTACGATCGATGGCCAATCGCCGCCGCTCAGTGTCTTCCTCGCAACATCATTCGCATCGCAAACATCACCCTCGACGTGATCGCAGCGTCGCCGAATCGGCGCTCACCAGCTCGTATTCGCTCGATTCAGCACCCGCCGGGCCATCAAGGGGTTCGTTAGGGTCGAGACAAGTTGTTCACTTTTGCCGCGTGTTGCGACTAGGGTGTCCAGGTCAACTAGGTATACTTGAACTAATGTTTCGTTCATGACTCATAGTTGAACTAAAATATGCATCGGAAGGAGGCACGAAACACATATGGCAGCATCGCCACTGTGACCATAAGTGCGAAGGTGTTACGTGATATTCGGTGAAAATTCAAAAGCTAACCTCGGGACAGTATTTTCAGTTTCGAAAAATTCGTTACGAATGTCGGCTGCATGCCAACACATTTAGTATGAGTAGGAGCGACCAGAAATCGAACCATAATATACTCAAGATATCATTCGTCCGCAATTAATTGTGCATAAAAAATTGTGCCACTTGCCGATTACGGTTTTGTCGAATTGCTTGCGATTGCACAGCACTCAACCACAATCACCATCCCAACAACGGCGCTGGTACATCGTTAGACACGGACTCGGCGTTGTCGTTGAGCTCGGCGCGTATTGCCGACGACTGGGTGCCACCACCGTTCTACGTGCATGGATTCCATGTGATGAACAGCGTCAAGAAAATGACCTACAGACGCCTCGGCGACACCGACATTCTCATATCAAAGATCAGTTTGGGTGAGTGCTGCTGAACGCGCCATGATCTTGGG
Source organism: Rhynchonema sp. JSB1_4 (assembly GCA_030248065.1). Classification (NCBI taxonomy): domain Eukaryota; kingdom Metazoa; phylum Nematoda; class Chromadorea; order Monhysterida; family Xyalidae; genus Rhynchonema; species Rhynchonema sp. JSB1_4. The sequence continues at coordinate 1,433 of JASAMV010004710.1, forward strand.
TTGCAGAAAGTGCTGAGTAATTTTATGCGCTTACGCTTTTCTCGTTGGGGCGGCTATTGGAATAATGTGTTCATTTAATTACTCTTGCTCAGTTTATGCCAAAAATCAAACATTTTTGAATTAGCATAATTTCTTGACATAGTAAAAGTGTCTGCCGCCTGAACACCTACTGGGTGTGATAGGAAGCGTTGAAAAGTCACGGACTGTATATGTACGTATGTATATTTATACTCTTACATCAACGTGTATGTGTCAATGTTGCCAATTTTGTCAGTCAATTTTGTCAGTCACAGGCTATGTCTCAACGTTGGTAGAATGTCAGTCCGGTCTGATCACCAGCCCAAACAGGTGACGTGCTACGCTGTAATTCTAGGTGGCGGTCCATTCGGCGGTCTGTACGGCAACTGCGACAGCGTCAAGTGCGTCATACACGAGGCGTTGCGTCATGGTGTCACGTTCATTGACACATCATACTGGTATGGACAGGTGCGATCAGAGGAACTCATTGGGCAGGTCGGTCTTGTAAAGGGGTACCTCATGTGCTGTTGTGTGCTCGAACAACATGAACTATCCGGCTTGCGCCAAATATGATATCGACCAACTGTAGCAGATTGCGCTCAATATGTTTGTATATCGGTTGTCTCAGGCGTTGAAGAAACTGCCGCGACGTGCCTACTACATAGCGACCAAAGTCGGCCGGTACGAGCTGGACTACGCGCGATTCACCGACTTTCGCGGTCAGAAAGTGCTCGATGCCGTCGACGGCAGTCTGATGCGACTCGGTGTGCGCTACATGGATCTGTGCTGTGTACAGGTGGGTGATGTTTCAATGCTAATGTAGTCGACGCGGCCAAAGACGCTATTATAACCTGTGTCAATAGAAACTGGTATTCGTTTTCGTTATTCCCGCGACGCCTTGCAAGCAGTGTTCGAACGGGATTCATTTTTAATCCCGGGATCGGGATCGGGATTGGGATCCAGAAAGTGTCGGGATCGGGATCGGGATCCCGGTTTTGAAAACGCGGGATCCCGGGATCGGGATCGGGATTGGCCGGATAGTACCAAATCAATAGCTTTTACCACCGTACTTTCTCTAATTGAAGCCCAAGGCTTCTATTTTTTTCGGCAACCTCTGAGGGTGGCCTTCTCTTAGAGGGTGCTTCAATTAGAGGGGGCTTCTATTTTTTCGAGAACCATTCAAGCCGAACATAAGGAACTATACGCACGTGTTGATATTGATGATGTTGGCATGATTTCGTGAGTTCAAGGCGATGAAGTTTCTGTGAAATGTGCTTGCAGCATATCGTTTACAAAAAATACGGACGAAAAAGTTGAAATAAAGTTCTTTTCTGCACCCTGTCTGTAACTTGGAAGCTGTTCAGAAGGCACGCTTGTCGGTGGAGCGGTTAGACACTTGGAAGCTAGACGTACAGTACGTACGAGACTCATTCTTCGCCCACCATGACAACATTTCTTCGAAACTTAGCCCCTTAGCAACTTCCTGTAATCGTTCAGTTCTAGCTCTACTTGTTCACGAATTGTGGTGCTTGCTGCTTTGCCGTGCTCGGCAATAGCCCGGAGTGCAGCATTTCCCAATTCTTATAATAGCTTGGTGAATTATGATTGCCTAATTTTTTACTTTCTGTTCTAAACTCAATCCCGATCCCGGTACTTTTTTGGCCGGGATCGGGATCGGGATCGGGATTGCCTTTTTCAAATTGTCGGGATCGGGATCGGGATCGGGATTAGAAAAAGGGCCCGGGATCCCGGGATCGGGATCGGGATCCCGTTCGAACACTGCTTGCAAGGCAAGCGGGAATAACGAAAACGAATACCAGTTTTCTATTGACACAGGTTATAATAGCGTCTTTGGCCGCGTCGACTACATTAGCATTGAAACATCACCCACCTGTACACAGCACAGATCCATGTAGCGCACACCGAGTCGCATCAGACTGCCGTCGACGGCATCGAGCACTTTCTGACCGCGAAAGTCGGTCAACCGCGCGTAGTCCAGCTCGTACCGGCCGACTTTGGTCGCTATGTAGTAGGCACGTCGCGGCAGTTTCTTCAACGCCTGAGACAACCGATATACAAACATATTGAGCGCAATCTGCTACAGTTGGTCGATATCATATTTGGCGCAAGCCGGGATAGTTCATGTTGTTCGAGCACACAACAGCACATGAGGTACCCCTTTACAAGACCGACCTGCCCAATGAGTTCCTCTGATCGCACCTGTCCATACCAGTATGATGTGTCAATGAACGTGACACCATGACGCAACGCCTCGTGTATGACGCACTTGACGCTGTCGCAGTTGCCGTACAGACCGCCGAATGGACCGCCACCTAGAATTACAGCGTAGCACGTCACCTGTTTGGGCTGGTGATCAGACCGGACTGACATTCTACCAACGTTGAGACATAGCCTGTGACTGACAAAATTGACTGACAAAATTGGCAACATTGACACATACACGTTGATGTAAGAGTATAAATATACATACGTACATATACAGTCCGTGACTTTTCAACGCTTCCTATCACACCCAGTAGGTGTTCAGGCGGCAGACACTTTTACTATGTCAAGAAATTATGCTAATTCAAAAATGTTTGATTTTTGGCATAAACTGAGCAAGAGTAATTAAATGAACACATTATTCCAATAGCCGCCCCAACGAGAAAAGCGTAAGCGCATAAAATTACTCAGCACTTTCTGCAACCCAAGATCATGGCGCGTTCAGCAGCACTCACCCAAACTGATCTTTGATATGAGAATGTCGGTGTCGCCGAGGCGTCTGTAGGTCATTTTCTTGACGCTGTTCATCACATGGAATCCATGCACGTAGAACGGTGGTGGCACCCAGTCGTCGGCAATACGCGCCGAGCTCAACGACAACGCCGAGTCCGTGTCTAACGATGTACCAGCGCCGTTGTTGGGATGGTGATTGTGGTTGAGTGCTGTGCAATCGCAAGCAATTCGACAAAACCGTAATCGGCAAGTGGCACAATTTTTTATGCACAATTAATTGCGGACGAATGATATCTTGAGTATATTATGGTTCGATTTCTGGTCGCTCCTACTCATACTAAATGTGTTGGCATGCAGCCGACATTCGTAACGAATTTTTCGAAACTGAAAATACTGTCCCGAGGTTAGCTTTTGAATTTTCACCGAATATCACGTAACACCTTCGCACTTATGGTCACAGTGGCGATGCTGCCATATGTGTTTCGTGCCTCCTTCCGATGCATATTTTAGTTCAACTATGAGTCATGAACGAAACATTAGTTCAAGTATACCTAGTTGACCTGGACACCCTAGTCGCAACACGCGGCAAAAGTGAACAACTTGTCTCGACCCTAACGAACCCCTTGATGGCCCGGCGGGTGCTGAATCGAGCGAATACGAGCTGGTGAGCGCCGATTCGGCGACGCTGCGATCACGTCGAGGGTGATGTTTGCGATGCGAATGATGTTGCGAGGAAGACACTGAGCGGCGGCGATTGGCCATCGATCGTACGTGATCATCAATCCATTCTCAATGCGCCATTCGATATTGATTGATTTGATTGCGTCGAAATCGCTGACTCATTCAGTCTGTGCATCGTGTTATGATTTGTTATCACCTGCAAGCATGTATGTTTACGTAGGTGTACAATGTATGGACGTGTGTGTGGTCGAAAGCCGCAACAGTGTCGGTTTGTACAAGTCTGACACATGCCGCAGAGCACAGTGCACACGCCAAAGTTTGTTGGCTTTTTGTTTCCCTGTTGTCCCTTTACAACTGCTATGCATATTCAATGGCGCTAATGTCGCGCATCACCAAGCGCACATCACTTGCACAGCCCGCAAGTCATTCCGCTCTGCATGAGGTTCGCGCGAATGACGGTGTATGCTTCAGAACACTACCGGATAACCTCAAATTGCACGGCTGCCCTGATAATCCCATGCAAAACACCAACATGTGTCTTTTGGAACAATGTCCAGTTCTTTCCATAACGCCTTTTTTCTGTACAGCGGTCCGGGGGCTGCTCACATTGAATATTAGCCTCTGGCAAGACATGGGTAGCTGTGCGGTTAACAACAATTTATGTTCATCATGCGCATGTGGAGGGCACATTTCATGAAACAGTTGGCGAAACGGGTGCCTGAAATCCGTTGAGCATTTTTCATGTGTTTTCAAACCCACGATATCTCCAAGAGACTGTGTGAAACGTTGAAGGCGCGTGATTGAAATTTGGCCTTGCGACCAAAATATACAGCGCCAACTTGAGATATGTACATACAGTAGGTATGCGCAGAGATACATGGAAAAAGACGTAAATGCACAAACAGATGGAGATGGTATTGCTGCACAATCGCTGTCCCCAGTTAACCCAAAAATGTGTCTCTCACACACACTGTCCCTAATCTACAGGGTGACCCAAAAAGTACGAAAACCCTCCTAAGGCTAAATCTCGGCCGTGGTGGTATATAGTTGGAAATCCTTTTAGCATTGCACTCGAAAACTTAGGCAACCTATTGCCTTTGTGTTAAAATTTGGTCTCTTTCTTCACGTGCTTTGGTGAATAAGTTACGGAGCCTTGAAGCAGATCGGCGCCAAATTAGCCTGCTTTCAAACACAAAAACTTCGTGCGAACAAACGTCCTTCAGAAAACTTTGTTCAGCTCATTCGTCAAAGCAGTTGACCACACCAAAGTTTGGCACAAAAAACAAGATCGCCTGTGCTTTCTGACGTTATGCTAAAAGTACATATGTTCACGTGCCATAAGGCCGAGATCTAGCCTCACAAAAGGGTTTCCGTACTTGTTGGGTCACCTTGTACATATATACAGTACCTAGCATGTAGGTTATTCTTGATTTCTTGTTGGCCACGTCGTTCAAGAAAATAGATAACTTGTGTTCTTTGATTTGGCTTTTAAAGCACCTTCATGCGACTTTCACCGACTTGCAGCTCCGGTGCGTGCAAATCTGCTATTATTTTGGCAACTTGTATGCACACACGCTTGCCCATTCGAAATGTCGTCACCATGACTTGTGTGAAATCCCGCTGCTTACTGTAACTGTTTTTATCGTCAGCACGTTACATCACTGCCCGTACCAGTTCGTTTGACAAACATCAAAAAAATCGTAAATCTGCACCGTTATTGCTCTGGGCAGAGGCGGCAGTGCTCGGATGTATTTTGACGAAAACGGGATAGCTTCTTTATTTCCCCTGAGTATTTGTGTATTTAGCCAATATTGACACCGTGATCAATAACAGTATGATCCTGAACAATAGTGAAATTTTATGCCACATGCCTAGTTCGTATAATCCAGTGCCAAACCTATGTGAATCATTATGTTTTTATAGTTTCTGGTTCTGGTCATAGGTTCTGGTTTATACTTCGCATCGCATGCATTTACAACACAGCTCCTTGAGATCTCCGACGAACGTGACAATTAGATTCAGCTTATCACCATGGGTGTTAATCATCTTGCTTCAAGGGACTGGTGCCTGAAATCGGGTACCACGCGGCACTACTTGTGATCACGGCGATTCTGGCGCTCTTGGTTCTGTGGCATTGGACTTTGGGCATTGGTACCGATGTATTTTTCACATCTTGAAGTGTTGACTGACAATCACACAGGTTTGGCACAGCTCAGTCGTGTGTGTGCACAGCTGTCATTACCTGTAGGTACATGTTGTTTCATGCTTTGCGGCGCTCATTTTTTTGATAGCAGTGAACCAGTTCATCGTTTGACGTTACGTTCTGTTTTGTGCGACCACAACCATGACAATGCTTGGACCTTCAATCAATCAGACAGCTACGGTACAATCAATTGCAACGACGGTAATATAGTGTGTGTGTGGTCCTTTGGCAACAGCATGCGTTACAATCGCTTCCTTCTTGTGTTTAGCTAACGGTTCTTTTATCCTGTGATTCGAGCAACGTTCTCGCCAAATTTTTTCATCTGCTTTACTAGATAAGTGGTCCGAAACTGATGGTATTGAGTGGCAGAACGATGGATGTACTGCCCTTCATTCCCAGCTGCTTTTTGGAATTACATGTACATTCGTGCCACCGTGTACACAGATAATAATAATTTTATATTAGGTTAATAGCCGTGGAGCCCGAGAGGCATGCAGAATAAACCGACAATACCATTCAATCTACTGTATGCAAGCGGCTCGGTCATCTTACGCACAGACAATCATGCACGCCGCTTGCCCAGTTGAGTACTGACACCGGCTTTTTGGTCAAAAAATATGTGTACCCCAAGTGCCAGGTACACACATTGCATCATTATATGACCGTCAAGTATGATCTGTGATAACACGTGTGTACCTGCAAGCAGCTGCTATGCGAATTCAAGGCTGAGCTTTCTGCTGGCCTCATGCGACGAACAACAATTCGTCAGCGTGGCCAGGTTCTCACGCTCGCAATTACATTGTCGCCGAGCAATTTCCAAAGCAATTCATTATTTTTTTATTCGGCTGTAGCCCGCGGGACGCGAACCGGTTCCATCTGGGTTCGGGATATCATGTCGCACTCAGTCAAGCTTTAGATATCCGGCTTTTGTAACATTTCATGCCCTCGAGCACATGCTGTGATGAAACACACATTTTGCCCGCTTTCAGATAGATACAATACGCCGGTTGGTTGCAAGTGCTGTGCGGATCAGGCATTATTCATTGGCTGCTTGCTCTGGCGCGCGCTAGATGACGAAAGACAAGCAAAGAGAGCCGACCAGTTTGTTCAAATCGGCTGGCAACATCAGCTGCTGTGCGTGAGTGACAATGAGTGACTGCACGTGTCCGACAAACGTGACCGGTCAGGCATTGCACGACACACTGACACACCGCTGGCAGTTGGATGTTAATCTGAGTTCGTGTGCGTCCGATGATGTCCATCGGTCGCCCGTCTGCTACACGTGCTACACGACACACACCGAATCCGCAGAGATGGTCTACTTCTATCGATTCGTCTGTCCGCCGATTCTGGTGATCAATTTGATCGGCAATTTCTTCAACGTGCTGCTCTACAATCATCGACTGTTGAGAGGCTCGGCCACCGTCAGACTCTTGTGCATCAAAGCGGTTGGACTGCTCTCACTTTGTCACTGTATACAAACGATCAGCAGACCCTTCCTATGGGGTTTGCGCGACGCTGCTTTGAAACATCAGCGCATCGCACCATGCCATCGTCGCAATTTCTGTCGCCCTGATTAGCAGTTACTGATTTCGCTGATGTTTCACAAAACGTCGGCATGCATCCGAATCCGAAGTACATACCTGACTGTAGCAATAATGTTTCACTGTACTTACAGCTGGCGAACTCATTCCAAGCGATCGGTTACATTCCGATGATGTTGAACTACGTGATCCATTGGCATCTACCACCGGGTCGATGTGCTATACCTTTATTGGCCACTGACCTCACTGCCTACATCTATTGGGCCGGACTCAAATACGTCATGTTTGTGTGCAACGTCGCTGGCACACTCGCTGTTTGGTATGTACAGGGTGTCTCAAAAAAATACCGTCCTACTCGCTATATTTCGGGTGTTTCCTAATGCTATAAAGGCTGGGTTGAATCCATTATAACGTAATCTACTGAGACGGCGACTGTGTGTTTGTTTGGTGTTAAAAACAGTCAGGACACAAGGGTAATCGGTTCTTGAATGTGTTGTATGCTGTTAACGTGCTCATGATCGCCTTCTGATTCGATTGTGCCGTAAGTGCACTTTGGCCAGCGGTAGGCTGAAACCTGAGCAGCCATAATGGGAATAAGCACAAACTAATGGCTGAATGACTTTGACCAGTGCTGCTGGGATCAACTCTCTTTGCTAGATTAGCACCATTAGTTTGACACAAAATGACTCAAGCGACAGCGAAAGGCGCTCGAAGAAGTGTACCACATGTAAAAGTTGATCTTCCACTGCTATAGTTCATGAAAAAGGAAATAAAGAAATCAACTGTTTGCATTTTAGCAGTGCTGAGAGATGTGCCCAAGGCAAACTAAATACAAACTGACTTGAAGTATCCCAATCGCAGGTTGACGGTGAGTGTGACGTTCGAGCATTTCGCCTTGGTCATTTGGCCAGTGGCCGGACCACAGTTCAGTCGTATCAAAGTGGCCAATATCGTCGCTGCTGTTTTCACGGTCGGTTATTGCCGTCAATGCCTGACTGTCGTCACTGGCTTGTCAACTATTTATAGTCCGTCAACATTGCAGTTCGGTGCCCTGAGTCTTCACGCATTCAACATCGTTGCGTTTGCCACACACGAGCGCACGTGTTGTGCCAATGCTGACATTCGTGCGTATCGATTCAAGGCGTGCAAACAATGGATGGGAATACGTATGTATCCACGGAGTCATTGTTGACATGAATTATTATTCCGCGACTGTTCAGGCCCGGAAGTTCAGGCCCGACCTTTTCAGGCCCAGTTTTTCAGGCAAGGCCGATTCAGGCCCAGCAGATCTGACTCATTTATAGGCTTAGGCTCCAGCCGGGCCTGAATCGGCCGGGCCTGAGCCTGTGCCCCAGGACTGAACCGTCGCACAATAATGAACTATGGATTGGCTGATGCCATTGCAGCCATCTACAAGTACTTTCCATTGTACTACGTCATATCCAACGTGTCAAGTGTGCTTATGCCGATGTTGTTGTTGATCGCACTGTCGAGCACCCTCTACTACAAATTGTTCTATCGATCAACATTGAGCAGTGAGGCGCGCAAACAGAGCGCTATGAGTCGGAAGATATCGCGCTACAGCGGACATGCCGCGGCACCGGATGTGCCTGTAAGCTGTCGCATTCAATCGCAATTTACATGTGAGAACTCCATTTTCGTTTGTGTTGCAGACCGAGTCGCCGCAAGACGAACACAAGAAATGCGTCACTATGCTGGCGTTGTCGACTGCTGCGTGTCACATGCTGTTCGAAATGCCACGGGTGTGTTGCTCATGCTGTACTCATTTGAAATCATGATCGTTGTGGAGAAGCTATGATGCACAGACATCGAACAATCAAGTGTCGATTACAAAATGTTACTTGGATCTGTGACGTCATACATGTTCTTCAGCTCTTTTTGCAACCCGATTGTATCTACAGTTGCATCCAATATACAGTACTTGCTCAACACAATGTGCGCTTTGGTTACAGTTCATTCTGTTGTGCATCGCCACCTACGAGGGCCAACCATCGTTATCACATCTGTCCGTGCCCGTGGTCGCCATTGCCAATGGATGCAGTCTGTTGCATTCAGCCGTACCCTTCTTCGTCTATCTCGTCTGCTCGAAACGATTTCGGTGCGCAAAACTGGCTTGCTAGTTAATATCTGCTGCAAAGCATGCATTACATTACTGTGCGCTGTTGAGTTAAAAGATTTAGTTAACTATGTACATACCGATACTGTTGGACTAACCAAAATCTACAGTGTGTCAAATGTTCACCATGCCAAAAACAAAACACCGATGGATGACCGATCATTTATACCACATTATCCAAATTGGTGTCTTAGTCACGTATGACTGTCTAAATTCGAGCAGCGTGGACGTTGACCGAACAGCTTTGTGTGTGGTAACAAATTTTTCTGCCATCAAAAGGTCCCCAACACAAGAAAGTCACAAGGTGGATCCGATTCGAATCCGATCACCCAGATGCATCTAGTTAACTGTTATCTGTTAACGAGTAACGTTGCAAACATCAACATAATCACTGCATGCAGCAACATATTCGTGTCGATTGTCGGCCATCCATGTCATCGCGAACGCAGTCGATCCGATGAGAATGCGCGTACTCTCGAGTTCCGTTCAAGTCCGATGATACGTCGCGGCCAGGCCTACAGATCGACGTTGACCAACGACGATGATGGTGAACAGCAGCAGGAAACACAACGATTTCTGCCGCCCAATCACAAACAAAAGTGAATGGGCAGACGCGCCTCGACACATTTGACAAGACCAGAACATTTGATAACAGTACGGAACTGTGAAACCAAG
>JASAMV010004711.1:0-12930 GCA_030248065.1 Rhynchonema sp. JSB1_4
ATGTGGGTTTGCGCGAAAGTTTCGATATCGGCTGGGTGTTGGTTCAAAAGAGTTCGCGCCGGGAATATGGTTCAATGTCTACTGTTCGGTATCAAACAGCTCAGAACACACTTACGTTTATTCCAGTGCCTAATGAAACATCAGCAAAGTGGTGCAAGCTAGTATCGTTCTTTTATGCCAGTCAGCCAGGGAACCAGATTTCTTTTATGCCCCTTGGGGCATTTTTCTTTCTTGTGTCGTTCTTTTATATCGCGCAAGCGCCAAACAGAGAACCCGGATAAATCAGACACAGAAAGTTTTCAGTTCCGGCAAGCAATGGTTCTAACTAAGAAAATGTCGACCATCAGACTTTTCTCAAGTAATCAACGCACATGAGCGCAATGAGGTGTGGGGGTTAGTTTAAAGCGGCCCCGCCGCTATTGTTTTTTTGGTTTTCGACCTCGGTTTTTCACCTGTATCGTTTGCTGGCATCGAGATCAAGAACATTAGTTTTGACGAACTTCACCAAAATGGCGGTTACCCGCCGAAATCGATCCGCCAAGATGGTCTATCGGGAACAAAACTGTCCGATATTGATGCACATTTGCACATGATGATCAGGAATGACAAGAGAAATTCAAAATCACTGGGGCGTGATATAGGCGGCGGGTTACGGTAGCCCGATAAAACATTAGCTCTTTTGTAAATAACAAATGTTTTGTCAACCTACCGTAACTCGTCGCCTATACCACACCTCTGTGATTCGAATTTTGCTTTGGAAATCCTGATTTCCATGCACACATAGTGCATCAATATTGGGATAGTTTGTTCCCGTGCGGCCATGTTGGTGGATCGATTTTGGTGGGTAATCGCCATTTTGGTGAAGTTCGTCAAAACTAATGTTCTTGATCTCGATGCCAACAAGCGATATAAGTGAAAAAACCGAGGACGAAAACCAAAAAAACAATAGCGGCGGGGCCGCTTTAAGGATGCTGTACTTTTTGGCAGGATATATGAATCGGTGGTTATCGTGACATAAGGCCAATTTTGTGTTTCGATTTCACTATGGGGTTCTAACAATGAAGACACGCTTGTGTCTGCGTCTTCACCCACCACTGAAACAAAACCAACGCAATGCCCCACGCGCATGTCTAAGTCTATGCTTTTGAGGAACATGGTAACTTGTCAAGTTATTTATTTTTTTTTAATTTACCGCCAGGTATGTATTTGACATCCTAGGTACCATCATTTATAGCGCACTGATTGCGCATCGTCTCAGAGAATGGCACTTGTTGGTTTAGTACCAAGCAAAGCTGTGCAATGAACTTCCATGCAACCTGTCCCTTCAGCTTCAGCAATGAAATAAGTGTCAAACATCAGTCGCCAGATTGCTTTGGTGTTGGCCGCCGCATCTGATCTTGGATTCAATGTTACGTAAAAACTACTATTTAACTTTCCCACGAAAGTCAAATTATAAATGCGGAAAAAGCTTCGAATGGTAGAGAGCAACAGCAATTTTAATTAACAAGTTGATATCTTGTGGGTATTTTATCATGAATGACATCACAGCGCATAAACTGCGAACCGCACCTGTGCTTAATAATTAATCTCAAATAAAAACACGAAAAAACTGAAAAATGTTACCCAGAATTCATTAAAAGTTAGTAAAAATACAAGAAAATTCGCTGCGCGCGTGAATGTTTGAACCCGCCACCTTTCGTCTTTAGTGTTGCACGTTAGCCCGTTCGGATATAACTGCTTCGCCATTCTCCTTCACATACTTTATTATAAAACTACGCGTGCATTGCTGCATTGCCTATTGTGCTGGCTGCCTGCCTGTGTGTGTGTGTGCTGGCTGCCTGCCTGTGTGTGTGTGTGCTGGCTGGCTGGCTGTGTGTTGTGGGTAATACATTGTGCGCTTTATGAATCAGGCAACTACGTAGCGTGCACTAATGCATTGTTGTGTGTGTCTGAGCGTCCATTATGGCTCTTTTTGAGCTGAAAAACATTTAACCAATTGGAATTAATATATGTTTGACGTAACAACGATTAAAAACACATATCACCGCTGATTTTGGCTTTAGAACCATACTTTCTGTACAAAAAGTCATGGTCTGGAACCGTTCATACTAAAAGTTACGAACTCGGCGATAGCACCACCGTGTTTCTCGAGTGCGAAAACCACATAAACAACTTTAATAGTTATGGTAACCCAACTTTTCGGCTAAATTTTACTTCGGGAAGCACACTTTACATACAAAAAGTCGTGGTCATGGTCTGGAACCGGTCTCAGTCGTGGAGTTACGAAGTCGGCGATAGCACCATCGTGTTTCTCGTGTGCGAAAACCGTATATGCGATATTAACATTTCTGGTGTTCAGTAACGTCTGGGCCCTGACTAGTTTTTGTGGAAAAAAAGGGAAAGAACGTTTTTACAAAAATTTCAACTGTATCTTGCCCGCGATCGCGCGAGCGGGCACGCAGCGGAATGAAATTTTGTGTGGACCTAGAAGTCCACGCCGTACAAGTTGTGTGCAAGTTTGGGCTTCTCAAGTTAAAGGGGCCGCGACATTATTATTTTTCACGATACACCGCCTGATTTTATGTCAGAAATTGAAAGACGACATCCGAAGGAACATGTCTTACAAAGACAACAACATTGAGCCGCGCTGTTTTCAGCATGAAAATCACCCCCGAACATCGAATGTCAGGAACAAAAGTCAGTTTGCTGTAGTCGCTCGGCTGCTTGAAAATCAGGCATCGAGCTCAAAAAATTATGATATGGACTCGGTGCTTATGTAATATCTGCGAAACATTTTTCCGGCAACCAGCTCCAAGCACCTGTCGACGTTGCAATTTCTGTGGCACCTGAAATGTTTCGCAAATATTACATAAGCGCCGAGTCCACATCATAATTTTTTGAGCTCGATGTCTAATCTTCAAGCGGCCGAGCGACTACAGCAAACTGACTTTTGTTCCTGACATTCGACGTTCGGGGGTGATTTTCATGCAGAAAACAGCGCGGGTCAATGTTGTTGTCTTTGTAAGACATGTTCCTTCGGATGTCGTCTTTCAATTTCTGGCATAAAATCAGGCGGTGTATCGTGAAAAATAATAATGTCGCGCCCCCTTTAAGTCTTGTGAAAATGGCGTGAGTTTAAATTTTTCAACTCACGCAATATAAGGAATGAACCATAAATGTCGCTTAGCATTACCATGCTAGCTCCGACAATAGCCCGACATGGCGACATCGAATGCCAAAAAACTTTGTTAAAAAAACAAGATGAGGACCAAAATATAATGCTCGGGTTTGCACGACCGTTCAAATTTCACAGAATCCGACAAGCGACACTGCCGGCTCGTCGCATGTGCTTTCTGTTGGCAGTACTCGACGCCACCGACACCGAACGCGCCTCGTACAATTCCTTGTAGCCAGTTATTGTGTTGAAATTCTTGTCTGCAAGTTGTTAAATATTATCGTTTACTGTAGCTCACCTGTCAAATATACATATACCTAAGGTCTGTTTTCTTTAATTACACACTTATCCATTGTTTGGTAACTTCTTAGCCATTTAACCACCGGTTCTGTGCATTCTAGAAACTTCTAAACCGTACCCTTCTCACTGCATAGCTACGTTGTATCATCATTGTTGTTATGTTTTTAGCAATTAACCAACTGTAAATTCTCGAACAATTAATTCCTAACCTGCAATCGGAGTCTCGGTATCATTATGTTCGTTAAGTTTCTCAAGCTTGAATTTCACAAGTCACCAAAACTACAAACAGCCATACCCCGGTCGCGTCGCACAATTTCCCACAGCGATTCCTTCTCACTCTCCTCCAACCAGTAGGTCTTCATCAGTCCCTTGCCTTTGATCAATGTATGGCCACGCGAGTTGAACTTGAATCGACCCGTGCTCAATGCCGCTCTCAAAAAAAGAGCAGGATTTTAAAAAATAGGTACATGAGGTATTTCTGGATCGTTGTTGGTTTGGGATTATCTACATAAGTTCTGAAGGCTTATACTAACGTTGTCAGCTAAACTGCGTGTGTTCTGTTCAAACGCAGTAGGATTCGAAAGCGAAACGAAAGCTCGTAGAATTCGAGCGTGTGTCTATAACAATCCGGTACTCATTTCATCGCGACCATTTACGTAGGTCGAACTATCCTGATGTAGTCGACTACAATAGTTTTAGCCAGAACTATGGCGTTTCCAAGTAAAAAAGACGTTCTCCCTGCGCACTCACTCATAAGCTTCTTCACTGCAGTGCACCTTGCCCGGCTTGCCGTGCGATTCCATACGACTTGCTGTGTTAACTGTGTCCCCGAACAGACAGTAGCGGGGCATCTTCTTACCGATCACACCCGTTACGATTGGACCGGTGTGCACGCCCACTCGCACCTGATTTGGTGATGTTTCAAAGCTGCATTTGACAGTCAACTGATTCCGAACCACTGGTGTTCTCTGACAGTATGGTTGGGAGAATTCTTTTCAAACGCCTACATTCTTGTCCATCCAGGTCAAAGCCTACATCTTTTCTCTAGCTCAGGCTCAATGATAGGCACGCGGTTAGGTATGAACCTAAGCCAAGATCTCGATTTATTGGTTTGTAACGTACTCTCAGCGAACGGCAGCTCTCCGGATCCTCAATGGCATTCGCCTCCCAGACCATGCCCAACGCAACGTAGAGCATCACTTCACAATGATCAATTCGTTCCTCGGGTGCACCAGCCACCACCATGTAACTGTCGCATATTGTCTCCACCTTGTAGACCTGAAACGAATGTTGCGGATGTTGTGAGTGAAAACATCAAGGAAAATTTCAATAAACTGTGTTTCGATGTTTTAAATTTATTTCAATCTAAAAGTGGACATACGCACGTTGTGCAACGTGATCAGACGATCGAATGCGAGAAACAGTTCGTTCAACAATCTGATCAGCTGACGAGGGTTCGTCAGCGCGACGATGTTTTGAAAGTTGGGCACGTCACTGAAGAGCACGGTCGCCGTCGCGTATTCACCTGCATTGTTTGTGGTCGGACGGCGTTTGTATGCGTTGTGCGTACAAATCTTTTGATGTTTTTTGACGTTTCCTGACCATGTGGTGCATTCGCTCTGACGATCACCTAGTCTGTGAAAGCCGGTCGAATTGAGCATGTGTTGCGCTACAATTGACACTGATTGCAATGTCAAACGACACATAGTTCGAATCAAGACGCTTATACTGGTGTGTCAACTTGGTTGGTGACCGTGAGACGTGACTTTTCTGAATTAAGCATATACCAGATTCAAAGATGTGGTTAGAACTACAATTGTCCAAAACCAATGGGGTTGAAACTTGCTCAACAACAATTGCCAAGAAAAACAAGTTTCAGTGGTCTAATTCATTATTGGCGTCAGTGTGATTCCAGAAATACAAAATTCGAGAAGTCGCGTGCCGGACCCAGACAGATCCGATCCGATTAGAACCAAATCACCAAGTTCGATACAGCTCTCACATAAAATAAAAACACTGATACGAACGTGGTTCAACGGCTTCGCCAGCCATCAACGACTTGGCGACTTGCACCGGCAGCACTTCAGTCAGCAACGTCTCCGCCTTCTCTTTCTCAATGTCCAACTGTGCTGCCAGCACTTTCAGTTCCTCTTGTGCGTCGTCGAGCTGTTTGCTTACTGAAAAAAATCTATGGCCGGCATGCACAACTTGCTGGGATCCTGGATCGGTGTTAGACGCCGTGGGTGTGGTTAAACTTTGGCTTGAATTTTGACTTGGCATTAAATATTTTTAGTCATTAGTAGGATTCGAACGGGATCCCCCCAATCCCGATTCGGGATCCACAGGCATTTTTTTATCCCGATTACGAGAGTTCAAAAATAAATCCCGGATCCCGATCCCGAAAGTTCAATCCTGATCCCGAATCCCAAACATTACTGAGTCAAATACCGAATCCGGAAAATTTTTGCCACTGCAAACAATAGTGTGAACATCATCACTGATCCACCAATGATAGCACCGCACAGAATTATCTGTCCGTTGAGGTGATTTGAACTAATGCACTTGTTGTGTTTTATGGCAGACTTGTTTTAGGGCTGAAGTCTCATGGATGGATTATACAGCACATAAAATGAAGACCAGTGCCAATTCCAAATCAAAGCGCCATCACCCATGCATGCCTTCTGTAGGCGGTACCTCATACGACCCCTGTGAGCCCTGATGTGCCAAATCTGCTTACCTTCAACTTCATTCAAGCGCTGTTGATTCAAGAGAATCAGATCACGAGTGGAGTCATAGAGCGGGATCTGATTCAATCGCATGTTGTGTTGCAACAGATCCTGTACATCGGTCACGTATGGCGTGCACATGTACAACAGGTGTTTGCGATCCGTTAGCAGAATCATCTGGCCTGAATGCAATCAACACAAACTGTTAAAAACCTTCACTATAGTATTTTTTCTCAAACTGGGTAAAGCAATCGAGATTCGGTTACTTTCAGATTAAGACTGATTACCGTGTATCTATCAACTTTTCAAGCCCGGAAGTTCAGGCCCGAACTTTTCAGGCCCAGTTTTTCAGGCCCGGCCGATTCAGGCCCAGCATATTTGTCCCATTTGTAGGCTTAGGCTTAGGCTCCAGCCGGGCCTGAATGGGCGGACCTGAACCTGTGATCCGAGGCTGAACCGTCGCACAATACCGTGCATCGCATCCACCTATCGATTTATTCATCTTTTTTAGATTAAATCGATTACGATTTTATGATGCTCCTCTGGTACTTGAGACTCGAACGCTTTTTAATCTGAATTCAGATTAAAAGCGCGGTGAGAAATTACAATGTTACGGCGAGTACTTCCGAAATGTAATAAATTTTAATCTTAAAAAGCGAAAAATTCGACACCCGTAGGCGAAGTACGGTAATCAGTTTTAATCTGAAAATAACTGAAACTCGATTGCTTTACCCAGTTTCGGAAAAAAATTTTCAGAAAAAATTTTGCTCAAAACATAACCTTTCAATTTGAGTGGCGAGTAAGAGACCATCGACACACTGCCCTGTACCGAGTTGCGTTCGCTCACCATTGACTGGTCGTCGACCACTTTTTGACGCAACTGAAATCAGACGAAATTAATATCAGTTCGCTAACTGTTAAAGCAAAATTAAAATACATGAATTGTGCAAAATGGCTGTCAGTATGTGTACGTGCCTACCTGAATGACAAAGACAGCATTGATGTAGTTGACAATGTTCTCGAAGTCCATCGGAATGCGAGGTCGCACGATGGAGAAAATTTGATGCAGCGCTTTGTCGCCCTTTGCGTCGACCAGCTGTGCCGCGATGTACTCGCTAAAAATGGAACACAGAGTTGATCTGAGGCACATTTTTGGGTCACGTGGTCACCTGGTGCATTTGCACTGACGATGACCTGGTGCACCGCCCGCCCGTCTTACCTTGGTATGACACCTATACTTAATTCGGCGTTTTAAAAAAAATGGGCTTATTCTCATACAGCACAAGGTTGAAATTCAAGATTCGGTCAGGGGCAGGGCTACTAAAAAATCCAAACGTCCTATCGCCAACGCAGGCCAGTGCACTACACCAGAAACCTTGTGTTGCAGCAAGCGTACCTATAAGTTTTCTACTGAAAGCTCCGCCGAACAGAGCCTCTTTGCCACTTAAAGCCACCGATGGCTCAATTTGAAGTTTTTTCGTCGGAAGGTCTATTTCCCACCAATTTTGACTGAGGTAGACAAGGAAAAACTGCAGTTTTTAGCCAACACGAACCGATAGGCAACGCCCAAATGCACAATCCGACAGTCGCTATCGACCACAATATGGTACGGGAATCGTTCGCTGATATCGATTCCGGTCATGCACAGGCCCGACTCGGCGCCGTCCTGCAAAATCGATGAATATGCGGTTTTCGTCCGAGCTCCAACACTTTTGTTGTCATTTTGTCAAGGATTGACTGCACCACCCATAGGGACTTAGATTTTAACTGAGGCTGATATTCACAAAACAGTAGAGTGGAGAGTTGAGTGGAACGTACAATGGAAAAACTTGAGTGGAAAGTTCAGTGGAAAGTTGTGTAGAACGCTAGAGTTCTTGCCACGCAAAAACATTGGAAACGTCACATCTCCCAACCAAACTTGGTTTCCACAACACAGGCACGCGTGTATTTCTGTTCACCACACGAATACATTTTGCCCACACGCCAACACACACCTCACGCTATCACGCGTGCAATATTTCAACGCTACCGTATCCATTCCACTGAACTTTCCACAGAACTTTTCACTCAACTGTCCACTCCACCCTTTAGTGAATACCACCCTGGAGACGGTATTGGCTCGGCTTAACTCGTACTGGTTTAGAAATGGACCGAAATCAGACTGTCAAAACTGATTCGACAGGTTGGATCGACTTTACGAAAGTTCAAGTAATATGTACCGCCCTTCCTGTCTAACAGTGTACGGGGAACAGCACGCCGATGGCGCAGCGGGTCACAGAAAATTGTCTCGGTTAGTACATTGGTTCGATTCCAGGTTTTAAGAAGATCGAATTTTTTGCATATGTAGTGAACGCGGTTGTGCCGATGTTCCATTTTCTGCCGTTCATACACCGACCTCATTGAGCGCATCGCTGCTGTGTGGTGCTGAGATGGTGCCCAAACCAGCGTCGCTCGACGAAGCACCCGACATCTTGTCGAACACGTCGCCGCCTTTGGTCTGCGCACGTTGAGAGAGCCGGTTATTGATCCGGGGACATACCACATATGCTCAAGGATATTGAGTTAGTCGCTCGTATTTTCATGCAAGTTCGTTACAGATTTATAGGCTTGTGACTGGGTTGATGTGGGCTTAGGCCTTAGGCTGCCGGCTTCGGCTGACAACCAGGAACGTTGAAATCACCTGTGACAAAGAGCGCATAATACCATTCTATGCAAAGACACAGCCTTCAACTTGAAGTTTTCGTATCCATGTTCTTGAGTTTGATAAGATTATTTAGCTGCGCTGTGAGTTCTGCGTGATAAATGTTATGCACAAGCCTTCACGGACTCGGTTCATTTATGCGATCTCTATATGTGGACAGTGTTCTATCCAACATCCCCACATAACAGTGGATGTGGCTTGATGTCGATGTCCAATCACAATCGACTCACATCCAACAAGAACGTCACGTGTTCCTCCGTCCGTTCTCCGGTTGCGAGCACAACCGTGCGCTGATTGCGACCGGTCATGATCAATTCGACGTTCATCTTGAAGATTCGACTCGCTACTTCGCGGATCACACCTGGATTTAAAAGTTTGACCAAAAATCAGTTCACACGTGCCGGAGTTTTCCATTTAAACCCCCGGGAGTTGCGTTCGGTAGTATATAAGGCGAGAAATCGGATTTTCAAAATATCTTATATTCACCGAAGCCGTCTCTATAGCCCTTAATTGTCTATTAGACTTCCAGTATATCAGTTAACTAAAACTACTCCGATATATATAAGACTTACCGACCGCACACCAAAGCAGCGAGCTCTCGTCTTACAGACTCAACAGCACCATTTAGGCTAGCGATAACTATATAAAGCTTTTCGAAGGCTCCACAGCATTGCGCAACACACACTACCTATTACAGCCCTCAAGCCTCGACACACCACATCAATATCACCGACGAAACAACAGATACAGACACGAAGAGAAACCCGCGGAACGAAAGATAACAGCGGACTAGATAAAGCGACATATTCATCCCTATAGCTCGAAGATCGCGCTACAACAAACTCAACCAGAGCTCAAACGCACACAATATACCCCCCAAAACCACACACTCCCGCGCGCCCACACCAAACAAAGATACAAAAACCCCCTCCACAAAAGATAAGCCCAACACAACACCCAGATCGACACGAACACTCCCAGACCAACCCCATAACTCCCAAAACGCAACAGACAAATCGCACCGAAAACACTATCCCGATCTACAAAACTCCAACCAATACAGAAATTCAAACCAAAACAGCATAATCACCAACAATAACATCAGCAACACAACCCCCAAGACAAGCGATTCCGAGCGTATAACGCGCAGCACCAAGAAAAGCCGCGTCAAACATCACGCGCGCGCAGCGAACTATTTATCAACAATAATCTAACATTTCATTTCTTTTAAGATAATAAACACAGGCTCGCATTATCGCGATTCACAAAAAATACCACAAATATCAACTCTAAAAAATAGCTTCTCTCTAACACAACTTTCCGCATTAAATTACTTCGAAAAAATAATTACAACAAATCCAAATCAGATCCCCAACACCAAAGCGATCTAACATTTACACTATCACTAACTAAGACACAAACACACAGCTTCTTACTAAACCAACAAGCCACTCAGACGACGCAATCACACATATACCTGCGTTCAAATACATACCTCGTAAATAAAAAATAAATAGCACAATACCATCCTCAAAAACATAGACATTCCACCATTTTCAAAACGCAACACAACTTCTCCATTAGAACCCCATAAAATCAAACACAAAACTTATTCACGATAACCAGAAATATCCTCCAAAAAAACATCCTCAAACAACCCCCACACCTCACGCTCATGCAACTAAAAATCTACTCACATTCTTCCAGAACCACTCCAACAAAACTTCTTCCATTATCCGTCTCTTTACCCCGATATAAAAAAACACACAAAAAAAAAAATCCCCAACATAAAAAAATATTCCCTCTACTGCATAAAAAACATACTAGCTCACCACCATTTCATTCACACTAATAAACAATCAGCTATACCCAACATCACAAACCATATTCCCCGCCTTCTTCCACCCAAACACAGCACAGATAATAAAATCAATATCTCTTCCTCTAAACCATCCGCAACCAAACTCACATACCTCGAGTCAAAAAAAAACATCCTTTCACGAAATTCATATCCTTTCAAAAGTCCGCCGAATATTCAATTCTACTCTATCAAACAGCTCAACACACACTACTTATTCCATGCCTAATAAAATCAGCAAAGTCAACTATATCTCTTATCCAGTCAGCCAGAACCATATTCTTTATCCCTTCATACTCTTATCTTATATTCCCAATAGAGCCCCACCTTAATTCAACCTCTTCCATAGAGCCCCATTAAATCTCTATTAGAACATTCCTATTAATACTCTTTCAATGCTTAACTTAAAACTTTCCGATATAATAGTAAACTGTACCTTTACCGCACACCAAACAACGATCTCTCTCTTACAGACTCAACATCGACCGTTTTTAGTCTTAGCTATTAACTATATAAACTTTTTCAACTCCACAGCTATTTCGCAATACTTTTACAAAATTCAATTACCTTTATCTACCATATTCAATCCTCTAACATCTAACCTTTACAATCAAATACCAACTCATCAAACATCAATACATACCTCAACTTATCACATCAACCTTCCTAATAGTGCAACGCATCGAGATTGTCCAGAAATTCCAAGCAGAAATACGTGGAAAATTTTTAATATTTTTATTTTTTATTATATGGACCATTTTTTAATATGCAGACCTTCAGATTCGATCCCAGGCTGCGCAACAGTTCATCCCATCCCATGCCCATTGTGTACTCGATTAAATAGGCACCGTACATCTCCCAAACATCCGGCATCGACATTTCTGGAATTTTATGCGGATATTTCAAACGTTTACTGATGTAAGCAACGCGAGATCGATTTTATTTGACAAAAACACTATACATTAGGCACACGAAACCAGGTTTTGGACACTTTAGCTGTCCACAGCAGAACACTTTGTTGCTTGAAAGCTGAACATGCTCAGAGTTATCATCATCAGAGACGATAAGTGGCATGTCCATATGCTTGTGGAGAGTGCCGATAGTTGTCTTCTGGAGCACGCGCAATTTTTCCTTATCCGGCGTTTCAGCCCAAAAAGGAAACAGTGTTCTCCAAGTTGCCTCTCATAATGTGTTCAATGGATGCTTTTGCATTACAAGCTACAACACAGCAGAGTGAAACATCAACATACTAACGTGCCACCGAGCAGACAGCCTCTACCAGACGAAACGTCTCTTCATCGGTGTAGTAGTGATTGATGAGATTCTCTCGGCCCATTTCAAAGTTCGCCTGGTTCCTTAAATTAGTGTTTTAATCAGCGTTACTGTCACGAAATACCAAAATATGAAACATCAGCAGCTTACAATATCTCTTCATACGTCTCCTTGCCGTAGTTCTGCAGAATCAACTGGCGCAAACTCTCGTGGATGAAACCAAACTGAAGTCACAAAACGGCAATCAACAGAGTGCAGAACAGGGTGTACTAGAATGTATACCTTATAAGGAAAGGTTAAGAGAATGTAACTTACCATGTTTTTTGTCACTAGATTTATAGAATGCTGTTTTTATTCACACATACAATATTGCACGGCACAAACCGAAACCCCCTACACATTATTAGCCATTAGCTCTGTCAGTATGTCACAAATTGACATCGGCTTGTGAGGTCAGCTCAGATTTCCCGAAGCTGATATCAACCAACGAAATTAATTTACGAATGAGACTGAATTGGCTGAAAGTTCATACCCTTCCAAACATGTGCGACAGCGAAAGCGACAAATATTACGTTGAACCAACCTAACTACCATGCCCCATAAAGGTTGAGGATCACTAGCGGGATCAGGGGGCCGCAGGGGCCTAGGCCCCCCCTTGGTCAAAGTGGCCCCGAAGGGGGAGCCGCCATTTCGGAGAACAGAAGGAAAAAGAACCCTTAAATTGCAGGATTTTTCTCTCTAACACACTTCAAAAGTACAAAAATCGCGCGCTTCGCGCGTCAGATACACCCATGTCATTGAAATTTGGCCGTCGCGTATGCAAAAAGGGCAAAAATGTCTTGCGCTACGCGCGCATGCTCAATTATATAGTATGGTATTTAGTTAGCATATAATCGCC
>JASAMV010004712.1:0-22241 GCA_030248065.1 Rhynchonema sp. JSB1_4
ATCAATGATATGACGACGAATGATACAAGGGTACGTCATTCCGATCGTTCGTCCTCGAATCCAATCGCATTCCACAGGTACCCAAAAATCCAAAAAAATCGACATAAACGATGAAAATACACGATGAAATGCAACGGTGTTAGTAGGCATCGAGATTCAACAAAATACGAGGTTTGAAAACCCCACCTGCGGCATTCTGAACCTACAGGATTTGACGATCCTCCTTTACGATTCAGGCTAACGATGACGCGATTGCGATGGCGGGTCGCGTCGTTCACGTTTTGGCGATGTTCGTCGCGTAGTCGATACTGATGGTGAATGTCGACGTGTGGTTCCACGAGAACGATCACGCGGATTCGCCATTCGGTCCTCGTTCAACGGCGCTCGGATGCAATTGTTCGGCTTCCTGACGCGAAATCAATTCCAATGTTCGTTCATGCTGGTCACGACGCAATTGACGAGCCGGTGATTGCTGACGAGTACGAGCCGGGCTTCTGCTGCGACGACGTGATTCGCGTGGTTCACGTTGCCTACGCAGATGATCACCCAGGCGATGTACTGACGGTCGGCGATCACGAATGCTGCTCAACGATGCGGTCACAGTCGTAGTGCGACCGCAGGACGATGTAGACGCGTCGGTAGTGCGTGTCGTGTGCGATGTCCGATCGTGTGGAACGTGCCGGGCTGTCCTTTCTTCCCCCGCGCGATTCTTGTTGTCGACCCGACAACTGTGCGCGTTCCGACACATCATGCATCGTCGCATCTCGTTCCTGCGACGGTTCACGATCGATACATCGCAGTCCAGTCGCATGTTTGGTCAGGTACCGATTGTTCTCCTTCAGATCGGCCAAATGCTGTTTGCATGGTTCTGGCAGCCATTTGCCTTGTTCATCTGTCAGTCGTGGCCACATCGATATCTTGTCGTTCTGCGCGAGTTCCATCTGCGGTTTGATCTGGTAGCGATTCGTGATTGGATTCTTCCACGCAAACGTTTCTAGTGTGTCCTAAGGATGGGATGTTACGCCGAACAACAGGAGCCTATGCCCAAAACGGTACAATCAAAGGATTTATGTCTGGTAGCAAGAAGAGACCAATGTTGCGATCAACAGTAGCTGCTGAGAATGATAAGTTGTTGCTATAGTTCGAACCGCGGATGCAACAGAGCCCTTTTTACAAGCGCATATGAGCCCCAGGTTGCCAAATACATTTGTTTTTGCTCTGGAAACACCTGCACAAAACAAATGATTTCTTGCGTCCATGTTGCAAGTCGCGATTGCGGATAGGCTAATTAACAAAGGTCGGCTCAGATGGTCGATCAGTAGAAGAAGCATTGCTGCGGCAGCCAGGACAGAGCAAAAAACACTTTCCATTGACGTCAGTGTCTTCAGCTGTTTCTTGTACAACCTTGATATCAAGGCTAAATCGTATCGTTATTGATCTATCGTCTTTTGTGCAAAGCACGTCCCTAAGCCCAGCATTTTTGCTTTTGATATCGTCCGGTGAATGTGAATAAAGCAAACTGAAATTAATAGGAGGGACACGGTCTGTTTCGGTCCCATTTTTTGCCTGACAGACTGTGGGTGATATTTTCGAAACGGTGTAAAGGTGAGTTGGGTGTAAAGGTCGGTGTAAGCTCAATCGAAAGCTCGGTCGGTGTCAGCTCGGTGTAAACATGAAACATTGCCTGCTGTTAACGTGGAATGTTTCATGTTTACACCGAGCTGACACCGACCGAGCTTTCGACCGAGCTTACACCGACCTTCACACCCAACTGAGCTTTACACCGTTTCGAAAATGCCACCCTGTGTCCGATTGCTGAGTCGGGACCATCGTCAGAGGCGATGACTTCTCAACAACCGTGCTACCAAGAAATAAATGTTGGAACTTAAATAAATAAAGTACCTATTACAATTACCAGATATGATCTTCTATTTATTTTTATCTCGTTTCAAAATTGACGCCAAATAATCGATCAGGAAGATTCGAATTTATCAGTTTGACAAATAGCGACGTTTCATTTGCTCAAATGGCAGAATCAGTCTGAAAATTGTGCCATTTGTAGCACTAGAAATACCACTGCAATCTTGTTTTTGACATCGTATTTTAGCCTCATTTCTTCATGATTTTCAAAAAACTGTAAAAGTTTTGCAATGATCTGATTCTTTTCAAAACCTCTGTGGAGGAAGGACGCGACAAGCACTTTGGCAGCACAAATGAAATCGGCCTTACGGCTGATAACGCGCCCAAACCTCGTAAGCTGTGATATCAAAGTTGAGTAAGCTATGTTGCTGTGTACATTACTATCATAATGAATAAACTTAGTGACTTCGAAATTGAAATCTTTGGTTTTGTCGTAAAGATCAATAACAATATCATTATCCTTGATAATAATTTTCAGATCCAGAAAATCTGCGCAATTCAGAGAGCAATTGGTTCTCGCAAGAGGCAGAGAAACAGGATAAATTAATTTTGCTGTCTCCATAAAATTGGGGTCCCCAAGAATCAATAAATCATCAATATACCTGCTACTGGATTGGATGCGTTTGCTTAAATGGGTATTTCTCGTATCAGTAACAAAATTAAACTCCAACGCAGACAACGCCAGGTCCGCAATAACAGGTGAACTATTGGCTCCTTGTGGAAGCCTAAGCACCCAGTGAATCTTGATGTTGTCGTGTCGTCGTGTGCTCAGCTTGCGCAAAGCCAAGTATGCTTGTTCAATGATTTTGCAAATGAAATACAAAACAAATAATTTGAATGATGAATAATTTGAATGATAATTTGAATGCAAATGAAACAAATAATTTGGCCGACAGGATAAGGATGAGGCTCGGCTCATACAACAATGGGCGAATGAAGCAACAATAACAATGGGTATGCAGCAGTGACACTGGTGATGGGCTCGCGCCAGAAATTTTCGCGTTTTTTTCACGCTTTCGGGTTTCGCACCGGGCGCGAAGAGGGCGTGAAAGTTTTTCTCGAATTTCGCGCTTTGATAATGTATGTAGTACAGTATGCAGAATAGCAGTCACAAAAAACATGGGATTTTTGCACTAGAAAATGACTGATAACAACCTTTATGCATCTCAATAAACTGCAATTGATGAATATTTTAGTAAATTGCATGGAAGGAAGCATTACAGTTAAGCAATTTTAAATATGTATCCTTTGTCTTGTAATTACTGTAAGTCGGGCTCGAAATCGCGACGTCGCGCTCCGCGCATAGCGCGAAGAAGGCAGACCGAATTTTAATTTCGCGCTTCGTGCTAACCTAGGAAATGACCTTTTGACCAGGGTTGGGCAAAAAAAAATTTTTTTTTAAAAAAAAAAGGTTTTATTTAAAAAAAATTTTTTTTTAAATTTTTCGGGGGAACAAAATGTTCTAAAACGTCCAAAAATGGCCTTTTTGGGGGTTATTTTTTGTCATTTTTTCTCAGGGTCGAAAAATTTTCTTCACAAAATCACTTTTGGGGCATGTATTTGGTATCTAAGATGCCCCAAATGATGTTATTATACCTTCCCGTGATACATGAGACACAGTATGCATGTACTTACATGGTACTTTGATGTCATACCCCATCGGGTCGGTCATATACGACTGATTCAGCGACCCGACAAGTATTTCTACAGCTCATATTCTCAATTCTGTATGGTTTGTGAGTGAATCTTGCTTATTCGACCACAAACTGTTGTGTCTGATACCACAGAGCAGCAATCATAGGTCCATAACAAGCACAGACTTTTGGATCGCATCGAAATGGCGTAAACACCCTTCATAAGTGATGCAAACCAAGTCACAAAAGTGACTTGTCAATTAAAGTTGCATTTTTTGGCGATTTTGCGCGTTTTTTAGGCAAATTTGGTAAAATTTCCCCGTATCTCAGACTTTTTAAAAAAAAATTTTTTTTTTTAAATTTTTTTTAAAAAAACTTGTTTAAAAAAAAGTTTTTTTCCAACCCTGCTTTTGACTTCTAGAACTGACCATTTTCGCGTACAAATGTCGTCAAAAATTGCTTGCCACTGCAGGAAAACACTGTGTGAAGCACTTTAGGACCAATTTTGTTACTTTTAGAAGATTTTTGGGGTCTTTTTTTTCAGAAACCTTCTCGTGAATGGGAAATTTTTGGATTTTTGGAGAAAGCCCCCTGGTATGGGAAATTTTAGATTTTTGCGGGTATGTATTGGAAATTGGGCTGGGGTCCGGGTATGGAAAAATTTCGATTTCTCAACGACACCACTGAGCTTAAGTGCACATGCAAGCCCAAGTTACTCTTTCTTCCTTTTACGCTCTCCAATGTTATCCTAATTCACTTCCTTCAATTTCCATACATGCGAATACTACATAAACTATTGAGTACAAACCATGCCACGGGACCCCTTTCATATCTGTACAGGGCCCCATGCATCTCTATACGGGGACCCATGCATCTCTCCTGTGCCTCAATCCAGGGCCCGGCCTCACAGAACTTTCTGTTGGAATTCCTTACCGGTGCCCTGGAAATGTGCCACAATGATCACGAGGGGATTCACCCAGAGAACCCGTTTTCGCGATTCTTTCACTAATGGGCGTGCCTGCTTGACAGACCCTTGCCGGAGAGTTATTTGCAAGCAACAGTCTAAGCTGCGCATTCACGTGTAATACTGTGCACTTTGACAGAGCAAATGATTTGATGCTACGATACAGGTAGGTATGCCATGTGTTTCTGTACGTGATCTGAAAAGAACATGTCTTTTTGGCGCTTGGTCACTTTTTATGATTTGTAATTGGATATATGAACCTGACTTGGACATTTGATACAAATCATTTTATTATGAGTAGTGCATGCATTTGTGTGATTTTACAGTATGCATATGATGGATGACTCAACCAACCAAGTCACAAAACAACGTGAAATACATATGACAACCAGTGGATGAGTTTCATAATTTAATCAAACGTGTCAGATCAGATCTTCTTAACACGTGCACCCCGGAAAGCAAGTGGGGTCGCACAACCGTTTATGACGACCTGGAATTTCTTTTGTTGAGTTGTACATCACGTAACGTGCACGTGCATACCCAACGACACAACACCCACTCCTACCGCGAAAATTCGCTATTTAGGGGCGGAGCCAACGGAAACGTGGGTTTGGGAAGCAGGGTTCGTTGGTTAAGGGCGAACTTAGGTTGAACACGGAAATCGGAACACGGAAATAATTTACATACAAACCAGTTTCGTGGATTTCCGTGTTCCGTGTTTTTTGTTTTCACGGAACACGGAAATATTTCCGCGTGAATAGCTTGTTGCTGTTTGCGTCAACACGCGGGCTTTTGACGTCAGCACGCTGGCTTTTGTCATCATCACTGCAAAAGCATCGTTTGCGTGCCTGAATCATTGCCGTGTTCCGTGGCACGGAAATATTTCCGTGTTCCGTGATTCTCCAAAACATTCACGGAACACGGAACACGGAAATATTTCCGTGTTCCGTGATTCTCCAAAATATTCACGGAACACGGAAATATTTCCGTGTTCCGGTTTCCGTGTTCAACCTAAGTCCGCCCTAAGGCGTAATGGGTGATATTTTCGAAACGGTGTAAACGTCAGTTGGGTTTAGAGGTCGGTGGAAAGCTCGGTCGACAGCTCAGTGTGATAGACCTCGGTTTAAACTTGAAACGTTCCACGTTAATAACAGGCAATGTTTCACGTTTACACCGAGCTACGCCGACCGAGCTTTCGACCGAACTTTACGCCGACATTTACGCCCAACTGACCTTTACACCGGTTCGAAAATTCCACCGATTGTCCAGCCACGAACTCATGAGACGACTTATTTTGAAGTTGACTTGAACGGATCCAATACTGTTCCGGTTAAACGTATTTCGGAAATAAAAGAAAGAGAAACGCACGTGTTTTTTTAAAACACGCTCTCCACCTCGGTGCGTAAATTCCCTTTTGACTCCCAAAAACATTTGTATGTTCAACGACGTTGCTGTTCGCGTAAGCACGCAACAAATTGAGGTCAGCCAGCTGGAACTTGTCACACTCGGCCCCAGGGTTGGAAAAAAAATTTTTTTTTTAAACAAGTTTTTTTTAAAAAAAATTTTTTTTTTTAAAAAGTCTCAGATTCGGGGAAATTTTACCAAATCCGCCTAAAAACGCGCAAAATCTCGAAAAAATGCAACTTTAATTGACAAGTCACTTTTGTGACTTGGTTTGCATCACTTATGAAGGGTGTTTACGCCATTTCGATGCGATCCAACAGTCTGTGCTTGTTATGGACCTCTGATTGCTGCTCTGTGGTATGAGACACAACAGTTTGTGGTCGAATAAGCAAGATTCACTCATAAACCATACAGAATTGAGAATACAAGCTGCAGAAATACTTCTCGGGCCGCTGAATCAGTCGTATATGACCGACTCGATGGGGTATGACATCAAAGTACCATGTAAGTACATGCATACTGTGTCTCAGGTATCACGGGGAGGTATAATAACATCATTTGGGGCATCTTAGATACCAAATACATGCCCCAAAAGTGATTTTGTGAAGAAAATTTTTCGACCCTTGAGAAAAAATGACAAAAAATAACCCCCAAAAAGGCCATTTTTGGACGTTTTAGAACATTTTGTTCCCCCGAAAAATTTTTAAAAAAATATTTTTTTTAAAAAAAATATTTTTTTCAAAAACCTTTTTTTTTTAAAAAAAATTTTTTTAAAAAAAAAAATTTTTTTTTTGCCCAACCCTGCTCGGCCCAATCTCTTTCTTTTGTTTGCGAAAACACATGTAACCTGCGCATTTTTTTATCTGGCCAAGCAAGCTTTAAAAAGAGTCGTCTCATGAGCACGTGGCTGGACTATACGTTTTAGGGGTAATGAATATCCTACATAAATTGAATGAATTTGCCAGAATGACGAACCTTGCTGACACGTGCACTCCGGAAAGCAATTGGGGTCGCACAACCGTTTATGACGACCTGG
The DNA here is from genome assembly GCA_030248065.1 of Rhynchonema sp. JSB1_4. Lineage (NCBI taxonomy): Eukaryota > Metazoa > Nematoda > Chromadorea > Monhysterida > Xyalidae > Rhynchonema > Rhynchonema sp. JSB1_4. Next base: position 6,959 of record JASAMV010004712.1, read on the forward strand.
AATTTCTTTTGTTGAGTTGTATAGTCCAACCACGAACTCATGAGACGCCTTATTTTGAAGTTGACTTGAACGGATCCAATAATGTTCCGGTTCCACGTATTTCGGAAATGAAAGAAAGAGAAACGCTTGAATTTTTTAAAAACACGCTCTCCACCTCGGTGCGTAAATTCCCTTTTGACTCCCAAAACATTTGTGTGTTGAACGATGTTGCTGTTCGCGTAAGCACGCAACAAATTGAGGTCAGCCAGCTGGAACTTGTCATCATGTCTCTCGGCCCAATCTCTTTCTTTTGTTTGCGAAAACCCGTGTAACCGGCGCATTTTTGAATCTGGCTAAGCAAGCTTTAAAATGTGTCGTCTCATGAGCACGTGGCTGGACTGTACAACACGCAACGTGCACGTGCATACCCAACGACACAACACCCAGTGATGTGCAACACTCCTACCGCGAAAATTCGCTGTTTAGGGGAGCCAGCGGAAACGTGTGTGGGTTTGGGAAGCAGGGTCGTTGGTTAAGACGTACATTTTAGGGGTAATGAATATCCAGCATAAATTGAATGGATATGCCAGAATGACGAACCTTGCTGACACGTGCACTCCGGAAAGCAATTGGGGTCGCACAACCGTTTATGACGACCTGGAATTTCTTTTGTTGAGTTGTACAACACGCAACGTGCACGTGCATACCCAACGACACAACACCCAGTGATGTGCAACACTCCTACCGCGAAAATTCGCTGTTTAGGGGAGCCAGCGGAAACGTGCGTGGGTTTGGGAAGCAGGGTCGTTGGTTAAGACGTACATTTTAGGGGTAATGAATATCCAGCATAAATTGAATGGATATGCCAGAATGACGAACCTTGCTGACACGTGCACTCCGGAAAGCAATTGGGGTCGCACAACCGTTTATGACGACCTGGAATTTCTTTTGTTGAGTTGTACAACACGCAACGTGCACGTGCATACCCAACGACACAACACCCAGTGATGTGCAACACTCCTACCGCGAAAATTCGCTGTTTAGGGGAGCCAGCGGAAACGTGTGTGGGTTTGGGAAGCAGGGTCGTTGGTTAAGACGTACATTTTAGGGGTAATGAATATCCAGCATAAATTGAATGGATATGCCAGAATGACGAACCTTGCTGACACGTGCACTCCGGAAAGCAATTGGGGTCGCACAACCGTTTATGACGACCTGGAATTTCTTTTGTTGAGTTGTACAACACGCAACGTGCACGTGCATACCCAACGACACAACACCCAGTGATGTGCAACACTCCTACCGCGAAAATTCGCTGTTTAGGGGAGCCAGCGGAAACGTGTGTGGGTTTGGGAAGCAGGGTCGTTGGTTAAGACGTACATTTTAGGGGTAATGAATATCCAGCATAAATTGAATGGATATGCCAGAATGACGAACCTTGCTGACACGTGCACTCCGGAAAGCAATTGGGGTCGCACAACCGTTTATGACGACCTGGAATTTCTTTTGTTGAGTTGTACAACACGCAACGTGCACGTGCATACCCAACGACACAGCACCCAGTGATGTGCAACACTCCTACCGCGAAAATTCGCTGTTTAGGGGAGCCAGCGGAAACGTGTGTGGGTTTGGGAAGCAGGGTCGTTGGTTAAGACGTACATTTTAGGGGTAATGAATATCCAGCATAAATTGAATGGATATGCCAGAATGACGAACCTTGCTGACACGTGCACTCCGGAAAGCAAGTGGGGTCGCACAACCGTTTATGACGACCTGGAATTTCTTTTGTTGAGTTGTACAACACGCAACGTGCACGTGCATACCCAACGACACAACACCCAGTGATGTGCAACACTCCTACCGCGAAAATTCGCTGTTTAGGGGAGCCAGCGGAAACGTGCGTGGGTTTGGGAAGCAGGGTCGTTGGTTAAGACGTACATTTTAGGGGTGATGAATATCCTGCATAAATTGAATGGATATGCCAGAATGACGAACCTTGCTGACACCTGCACTCCGGGAAGCAAGTGGGGTCGCACAACCGTTTATGACGACCAACATGACCTCCTGAACTCTTCTTTGCATCAACAGCCAACACCATGGCACACGACAAGATCAGGACCAACTTGAAGAACATGGCGATTCGGTTCTTTTACCTGGTTTCGTCTAGAACTTTATTAGGCGTTCACGTAGATGACTGAATGTCCAGGCAAATCGGAGTTTCTTTTATAGTGTTTCGAAGATGGCTTCGATAATCAGGATACCCATTAAATGTTTGTTTGTTTTCATTGGCAATTCTAAATGGGCCTGTTTTCGAGTTTTGCGTTTGGTCAGGGTTGGACAAAGAATTTAATTTTCCAGGTATAAGATTCCTTTTTTCTACCGCCTTTAATCGCGTTCACCTATCTGAAAGCCGTTTTCCATGGGATTCACATTAGTTAAAACATTCATGTTTGGAAAACTAGGTAATTGAAACCTGTGAAACATCAACACAATTGTCGATTGCTTCGTAAGATTTTGTGGACAATGCTTTTACAAAACTGTGCTCTTCCTTCCTCACCTTCAAGCCTACGGTTGTTTAAAAAAGCTCTTAATAAAAAAATTCAAAAAATGCGTTTCAGATCAGATTTTTCTTTTTTTAACAAAAGAAGTTGCCCAAAATGGAATGAAATGTCCCTAAAATGGCCTTTTTCGGGGTAAAAGATTTGCACTTATTCTGTGGACGGGCCAATTTTCTTTCAAAATCGCGCCTGCGGCGGCTTGTATTGTCCCCAAACCAGGACATTTTTTCTAACAAGAAATTATTCGTCAACAATTTTTTTTTAAAAAAAGCTCGTTAATTAAATTTTTATTTCAACCCTGTTCAGAGCTTATCGTTGAGTCAGATAACCGGAACAGTCACATAAATGTACGTCTATGATGCACTTTTGTTGGTTTGTGCTCGCTTTCGGATGACCTTGTTTGTGCAATGGACAATTAGTAATGGGCTTGTTTTGGGTGGGAAAGACGGACCAGTGGGTTCTGGTAGTGGTAACCGTGTGCAGGAAAAATTAATGTTTGCAATTACCTAAGCGCCTCGTGGGAATGGTTTGAAATGCATACGATAGCGACCGATTTAGCCACAAAATGAATTCTTTAGTGTGGGCCAGCCTAGGTATAAACCTAAAGGTACAAGCAGAGCTCAGGGCTAAGGTCAACTGAGTGTCGTGCCCATATCGGGAGTCTATGTGTCAGCATAGCGCGGAATATTGCTACAGTCCAAGCGAGACATCCCGGCATTAGCGCATGTGTGGTATATATTCACAAGATAAGTTTCTAAATACGCAAGAAAATTTCTTTGGAAAAAATTTTCAAACTGCAAATTAACACATCAGCAGATCGGATCAATGGAAATTTTGCTACACCTGTGGTGTTTCAATCGTACTGGCGTGTGTGTTGGGCTTTAAATGAACTAACATTTGTCGTGTCCTTGCCCAATAATATGGTGTTTGCTGTGTGATAATATGCACGATGGTAATCAGAGATAACCAAAGATGATAATAAATAAAGCCTTCAAATTGCCCTGTTCTGTGAGTTTTCAAACAATTATCAAATATTGTGGTGATGCAACGTAACATTGTATTTCGTTGTACCCAAGACGAGAAAGATTGAAATCCGTGTCGTTGAAAACCGAGATGACTAAACAAAATATTGCCATCATACACATTCAGAAGAAGACATATGTAGTGTAAGTAGTGCAGATCTTTTCGCGGCTCACAAATGCGTGCAGAATATTCTGTGTGCGTTTTGCTTCACACATCATTTGAAACATCAGAAGTACAATTTATGCGTTGTTGCCAAACAACGTGTTCTCAAATAATGAGCACCACTCGGCCCTGCTTAGTCGATTCGGGTGCTGCCTGTCGCATGATCGGCAAGGCCGGTGGTGGTGCCGGAACCGGAACCGGAATCTGAGCCGGCGCGATAAGGGGCTGAAACGGGAAATTGGATTTATTTGCACAAAAAAATCGACATGAGACTGGAGGTCTAAAAACCATGCTACTCGTGTATAGATGTATGTATCAGCTACGGACACCAGCCGTGTTGGTGGGTCGGTGCACAGCAAAGTCAAAAATGTGCGACCACGACTATCCAGGTAGTTCACGGTACACACTCACCTGTTGCAGTTCAGCGACGGCCTCCATCTGTGCTCGTTGCTGTCGCTGTTGCGCCTCAGCCATCATCTGACGATGTTTAGCGTTCAGTTGGTAGATGCGACGCATCAGCACGTTCGTGTATCGGCCGTTGTGGATGCGTTTGTTCACGTGGCCACCAGCTGCAATGCGGGTGTTGTAGAGTGTTATTGTTGAAGATTGATAAATTGCCGTGCCGGTAAGCTTGTATCCTCCGCATTGGGCTTGTGTGTTCTCAGAACTGTATATATTCTGTGAAAACACTGATCTCCATAACTGAATTGGGCTCATAATGCACAAAAGCACCCTTTGTGTGTTGGTTTATTTGACAAACCCCAATGTCTTGAATGTGCCAGAAGGGGTTCTAAAAACGCAGGCGTAGGCTTGCGCAAGCGCGTGATTTCATCAGGTTCAGAATGACATGAAATCGCCGTTTGCACAATTATTGCCGGCCACACCAACCAAAGTAGGAAGTCAGCAGGCTTTTGGTAGACCCAGCGGCCTTTTTCTCGTTCATCACACTTGGATCGAGGTAGAATCCACTGACCAGCGCAAAGGTCATCACTAGCAGAGACGTCGCCGCGAGGTTTTGCGTCATATTTGTGCGCCTACTTTCCTATTCTTTCGTCTGAAATTGAATTCATGAATAGCTTAGCAGGTTTTCTGGTCTGTTTTGGGATCAGCAGCAGTAATTTTTTTATTAAGAAGCCAAGGTGCTCGAAAACAATATGATAGTGTGAGCCGTTTCAACGTTGCTGGCATGGACTTGGCATACATTTGGGCACACTTTGATTGATCTGCATCCAGTGCTGGAGTTGGCACGCTCATTTCGGCCAGCGAAAAATGTGTTCCTCTGCACCAAATGATAGTCGAAATTAGTGCGCCAACACTGTCACTAAATACAGCTGAAACAAATTTTGTCCAAATCCATGCCAAGTCCACGCCCACAAAGTTGATCCGGCCCGATAAATAATACATACATTGAGTTGCCGACAAGGTTTGACGATCTGATTGGACCACAGTGCTATGTACAAGCCGTAATTACTTACCTACGTTAAACGCGCATAATGTATAGTCCGTCCATCAGCTCATGACACTTTGTGCTGCTGCTGGCTGGCTCCTTCCTCCACGTTCTAATGAAAGAGAAATTGAGTGGGATCGATTTTGCAAAAAAAACTAAAAAATGATAGAATGTGTCGAAAAGTATTGAATTCGATCAAATTTAAAAATAAATTAAATAAAAATGGATAAAACACTTGGATTTCAAATAAAACATAGTTTAGGAGCAAAATTAGTTTTTTCGGAAATTCAGTTTCTCTTTCATTAGAACGTGGAGGAAGGGAACAAGTCGGTCAGCAGCATCACAAAGTCACATGAGCTGATGGACGGACTATACAGTATGCATACTGCACTGCGCTGAAAGCTGCCAACAACAGGTGCGATGGGTGCCGTATTGCGTCAATTAGTGGGCGGCCTCTTCCGGTGCGATAGCTTTGTAGCGGTCATGTCAACTAGTAACTTTGTCAATTAGTTCTACCAAATGCATCGAACCCGACGCTGATATCCACAGTAAATCCAATCAGCCACAGGAAGTGTTTTTCCAGGAGTCTAAATTTGTGCTCTCTAAGTACATTCGCGTTGTCGCATCGTTGCGTATAATGCAGCGGAAACGGAAATTCGTGTAAACCATGGCTGTTATATAACCACCACAATGATGGTTATCTGTTTATTACTTCTATTCCAGGTAGCTGTTGAAGAAACTTTGATCTAACGTTACCTTGTGACGCTACCGTAAGGGTTTAACAAGGAAACTTTCGGATTCCGATTACCGGATAAAATTTTTATTTTTGCGTTTTCCGGAATTATTTCCGGATTCGGTTTCTGGATGGATTTTGTACAACGCGGAACTAACTTTGAACAGATTTTACTTCACTGCGTGTTCACTTCACTTCAAAGGAGTGCAAAAGGTTGCCGCTTCCGAATTTTTCAAAGTTCATCCAGAAATCGGAAACCGGAAATATTTCCGGAAAACGCAAACGGTGTTTCGGCACCAGGAAATAGATCAAAGTTTTTCGATGTAAACTATTTCCTTATTCCGGACTCTGTATTCGGCCTAAACCCGCCCTAAGTGCCGCACCCTGCAAATTTAAATGGGCATTGTTGCTTTTGCGTTTTGTATATTTATTTGAATGGTTGCGCCGGAATATACGCTTGAGTATCACTCACTCAAAAAGTACAATGTAATACAACCAGTAGAATACATTAAATGTCACAAACAAAACAGGGATCAGACATTTTGATATGAAATCAATTCGATCGGCTCTGCTCTTGTGGAACCACGCCGATAACTGGACCAGGATCTGAAGATTTGAAACATCGCATTGAAGCTAAGATACTGAAAAATTGGCTTATTTCGGCGATCAGATTGCATCAGCATTTATGGACTAACTGATCATCCATGCATAGACCATCGAGAGTTTTCATTACAGTCTCATCTCGATAGACAGGTTCCGAAACCTTAGAATTTTCGGAAGCCGTTTAGAGTAATTGCTCCACTTGGGCCAGTGTTTAAAAAACAATCGGGTAGCCACAAAGCTGCGGCTTGTATACGCAATGACAGAAACTCAGAGAGGTAGGTGGTCAGCAGGCCAAAACATCTTCGTACGCTTCGAAAGGTTGTTTTTATTGGCACTATAATAAACCTATAACAAACAAACATTCAGAGAAAAGCTTATAGCAAACCTGTTTCCTTCTGTACAGCAGTCGTTGCACGCGAGTCTCCTCCCTGAACGCGGACCGTTCGTACGAGTTCATTCTCAAGTCCGTCTCGCCCGTTTCGTCTGGTCCGATCTTCATCTGGTAGCGACGTCGTCGACGTAATGAACGCTGTAATGGCGACACATCAAGCACACCTACATACATACCATGTGAAAATAAATTCTGGGAATTTTTACCTAATTGGGCAAGAGAAAAATGAGGCTTATTGTAATGTGGTCAAATCATCTCGTCAAATAAAGTCGTCGAACACATGCATTAGTTCTCACGCTCATTTGGGGCTCATGTGTTCGACACGACTTTCTTTGACGAGATGATTTGACGACAAAACCATTAGCCGGAAAATGACGTCTCCAATTACACATAAAACACAATTATACAGTCAATAAACAGTTTGTTGATCACAACTGTGATAAAAGTTGCGGGGGCGCACTTTCTGCGCAGCGCTTTCTGTGGGTTATTTTCATCCAGCTTTATTACACCACAATCTTCTTTTTGTATAACAAATGAAATCGTACCCAAAAACCATCCTCAGCCGCATCGTCGACAAAGTCGCCCTCGTCGTCATTGTCGCCGACGGGACAACTCTCCGTCATCTTGCCGCCGAGGTGATCGACATTATGCACGACCGGAACAGCCGGCATGGACATTGTCATCGAACGGGGACCCGGCTGGTATTGCGACTGGCGACTGCAAACAGATGAGCAACGTGGGTAAAACTAGGTCATTTTGACGCTTTCAGTAATTTGACCGCGAAATTCTGGCAATAGTTGACCAGACGGTGAACACCACTGCCACCGGGATAAAAAATGGAAATGTTGAATTCACAGATCCTTGATCTAGATGACGAAATTCTGTGATTTGCAAGACCACAGATGCTTTGCGTGAGCATACAACCAGCTCGCAGGTGTTTTTGATGGCACGCGGCCGTCTAGTGCATTCGCACTGACGATGACGTGGGGCACCGCTCGTCTTTGAAAATAGCAGATAAATATAGGCAACCACTGCCACAGTTAGTAACAACTCTTGGTCCTGAACGTAGGGGCTCATTCATTACAGTTTTCATTGACCAATGCAATTCAATTCTAATCATGCATTGACGACTGATTACCAACCATAACCACCATGACCCCTAATCCTCTACTGGCGCTAACAACCGTATCACCGATACTGCTGATGTTTACTGTCGCACAAATATATCCACCGGAGAAAAGACGTTCGTTTTGAAATATAAAGAACCATATTACTTTTCTTTGCGGGAGTGCATAATTACGCAAAAAAGCGGCAGTCATTTTTCAGAACCATCATCCGAAACATTTACCTTTGCGACACGACCACTCACACCGAAATACAAGACACGTTGGTCTACTTGACATTGATCAATTTCAAAACAATAGCGACATTAAATTAAGTAGTCTTTCATTTTCAGAAGGAAGCATGGTAACCTTCACGATACCATCTACCGAACCAGGTACCACTTTTGCGCAGTACCTTTACATGGAGTCACAGCAACCCTACTGAAATCCACATTCTAATCCAGGCAACACAGACCATACGAAAACCACGAACGATAACCAACACCAAACCTATGACCCTGGACATAAAACCTACAAACCGAATACGAAACCTGCCTATGAGAATTTAGATCCAAACTATGCGCATGAAGACGCAGGTTACATAAAATCCAACTGGAAGTGTTTAAAAAACCGACTTCAGCGTACGCTAGTTTTCATCAATTCAACAATGACAACCATAATTTTCAGAATTCAACTGGTTTCAATTGACTATTGCGTGTTTGGCCGGCTTGGTAGTTGGCCTATTCATTGCGAACATTCTGTTTCTCTGCATGTATCTTGCAACTATGCGAACGAAAAGAGGTTTACATTTTTTGCGAGAAAAACTCAATCGTCACAAACCACAAAATTCAAATCACACGTCTTCAAACTTTGTGTGACTTCAGCTTCAAGAAAGGGACCGATCGCGGCCGAACAAGGTCAACTGAAGTCAAAATCTGCACAAGATGTAGAAACAACCACACCGGATCATGCCAAATCTACAGGTTCATCCACCAAACAGCCACGTATAATTCGTGTTTTCAAAAATGAACCAGCAACAACAACCAGTTAGTTTTGTGTTGTAGAAACAACATCATCACTCGAGCTGCGAAGTCCAACGATATCAACTACCAAGACCGCGATCGATGCCGGCGGCGGCAATAAAAGTCCGCTCGAAACCGCATCCGAAAAATCCACACCTGATTTGGGACCAGAAATGGACGAAACACCAGAGGTGTGCGGCTCCGTTTACGAACCGCGGATTATTTTTTTAACACCAAAATATCATGATAACGTTAATAATAGTGACAAAACTAATTTTCAGTCTGCCAGCTCGGATCACAACAGTAGAAGTCACGTGACCGATTCAAGCAGCCCCAACTCAGCGTTGGATGAATACTACCGTAACCAACAGCCAGCTGACGCCAACCAAGTAAATACGGCTGCCGATCTAACGGCAAGCTCAGAATCGAAATCGTGAAATGATACATTGACTTTACGATGGAATTACCAATTATGATGTTGCATGTAAGGTGTGCGAAATAGAAAACCGAATTGCTCAACCTGTGGGAACTCTAAAAAATAACGACTGGAAATGGCAAAAACCATATGCTGGAAATTTAATTTGCTGCCTGTAATAAAATCTGGAATTTAATATGTTATAGGCCGACGGTGTTATAGGCCGTTAATGGTTGACTAATTTGTGGTGCAACATACCGAGCACATAACACATAAACAACGCGAATTCAATCTGTTGACGAAAGCTACCGTAACCCACACACACTACCGTAACCCACCGTCTCACATCGGTCATGCCAATACACTGCACGATCGCATACTCCAACAACGAGTAGAGAATGGCGAATGTGCACGCGAACACCCAGACGTCGATCGCTTTGATGTACGCAACGGGCGGGAGGTTGGCGTTGGCGACTGCAATGCAATTTCGAATGGCCTAACCGCCATTTGTTGAATTTTTAGACAAACCACTTCGCTGCGTATGAAAATCAAATAGTTGGCGCTTAGGCCATTCCAAAATTCATTAAATGAAGTCTGTCAAACATGCTGTACCTGTCCAGCTGGCGGGGTTGCCCCTTGTTTTATCTGGATTACTCTAAGAACTTTACCTTTAGAATTTACCGCCAGCATATGTTTCGAATGCTAACCACACGTAACTTTTGGCTTTGAACAACCTTTTACCTATTGTGAAACCGCGCGGACCTAAATTACTTGCCTGTGTCTGAATCTTGCGTCTCTGTCTCGATGGCCTCCCAGTGGATTCTTAATTTGACCTGGATTCCCACTAAGTTGTGTTCACAAAACTAAGACTTATGGTTTTCATAAGTTACGTATGATTTTTACCTTTATGATTTGATTTTCCAAAAAAAAACTCACTATGTGCGGTGGTGATCATGCTCAACAACGTGATGATCGATATGGGCACCCTGGCGGCAGTGACTTTCCAATCGATCCAATAAGACACCCAGCTGACCACGACCAACATGGTCGACGGCACGTAGAGTTGCATCAGGAATGAGGAGAAGACTCGGTCGAACAGGATTTGAATGCGTAGACAGGAATAGGTGCCTGGATTGTGCAACAAGGAAGGACGATTTCTGATCAGAATGGTGATTGTACTTGAGCACATTTTTCATTTGTGCCATCGAGTTTTGCGAAAATGAAATTCCACCAAAGGCAAGCGTGCAAGCCAAAACAGACGCACCTGTCGCAGTTACACTAGTACAGCTCGTGTTCCGTATCTCAGTAATCACGAAATTGGGTAGAGCCTTGGTGGCATTCGCAACCAAATAAAAAGGTGTCATGTCCCAGACGTAGTTGATGTCCTTGGTCGTGTACGCGTCTGGAACAACATTTTTGTCAGTTGGGTCATTTTGAAATTCTCAATACCCAATCTTACAGCTGGCGAAGTCGATATTGCAGCTCTGGTGATCCATCGGGTACTTTCGGAGGTCGAGGTAGCAAGCTAGGATCAATGTCAATCTGCAAATGGGCCAACGCTTCGTTCGTGATACCAACTTATTTTTTCACGCCAAAAAAGTATAGGAAACATACGTACCTTCGATTATAAGTCACCAGTCCATCCGATCGAATCATTGCAAATTTATTCGGCGCGTCAATGTTATGGTACCAGCCGTCTTTTTCGTTCTGAAATCCGTAGGGTTTGGTATTGGCATTTCTGACATTTTTAAACCAACTGGGGTTTAAAATTTAAAATAAATAAATAATTTAAAATAAATATGACGCGTTAAAGTCTACCTGAAAGAACGTGTCGGGTATCCAAATGCGTTGATCTCTGCCCAGATGTATCCTATCAATGTGTCTAAATGGTACTGCGGGCATCTCACCACTGCCGTCGAACGCCAGGCGGGTGTCGTACCACTTTTGTTGGAAACGCATGTCCACTATGAATTCCTGAGTATGGTCCACTATGGTAATGTTTCAAGGATTAAAATGCTAAATGTGTTCAAAATATGGGGTAGACGGCCAGTGAGTGCAATGCAGATTATAACACAGGGTTTTATGTTTGAAAATTGGTGTCTTAACAAACCCATCATTGAATACCCAACCATTAAATAGTCATTAATCCTTGTTATCGACTGTATCCGAGCACTTGAATAGATGTTCGTTGCCGTATCGTTCGGGGCTGCAAAATTGCAAAAAAGCATTTCAAAGAACAGACTTGTCAAAATTTCCTGAAATCTCCTTATTTTACTAAATGTCCTGAAAATTTCCTTACTGCTCCTTTTCGACAATGGTGGCGCTGGGGGCGGCACCCTGTGATTGTAGGTCTGGAACAGTTGACAGATGCGTATCTGCTCGTGCCAACCGTCACAGTTCATGCGTCGTTGGTCACATCGCGTTACGTTCAGTTTGTAACTGCAAAAGTGGCATAATTGGTATTGTAGATAGGCCGGGACCGAATACGTCCACCGGACCTTGGTCCGAGTGTTAGACCAGGTCCAACGATATTTTGCATGCCCTCAAATGATCGAAACACCTGGCCTGAATTGTACAAACGTCAGAAGAAGAAGGGCTGCATCGCACGTCATCCAAATACTTCATTTTCATTGGCGGGCATGAAAGACATCACGGCGGTGATGTTATTTCGAAAAAGCGCGTTTTCAAGCTCGGTAAATAGCGAAGGCGAGAGGTTCACTTTTGTAGTAAAATCAGATATCGGCACAAAATTCGGTATTTTGGTCAATCAACCCAAACTGAGACAATAAGCTCGTCATTAACTTTGTGCTGATATTTACAGTTACTCCAAAACGAACCCTGTCGATTTGGAAACATGGTAATTTGAAAGACGCGGTTTGACACAAACAATATCAAATCGGTGCTGTGTTTTATTCCAACCCCTATACTGTAGGTAAGGTTGGACGCGCTCTTTAACCATTTTCAAATAATATCGAACTATTCACCAAAGCAATATTCAATTCCACTGACCATTCATGTGTCTGAAACGTACTCTTTCGAGTCGGCAGCTCGCGGCTAACCGACAACGTCACGAGAATTAGTGGCACGATCATGACCGCCACAAAAATGTACTGAAGCTGCTTCATATTTGCGCTGCAAATAGAGCGGCTTTTGGCAGCAAATCTCTTGGGAAACGAAGGCGGTTAAAATTTAGTTTCGAAAATGAGACCATAGCGAGGTCAAATTTGGCGCAGCACACTTTGTTGCCAACAAGCCATTACGAATTGCTTGCTGCAACGCCCTCTGATAAGTTCCGTTGGAAGAGCATAATGCAAACCCAGAAGAACAAAACGTGTCCGCCCAAACAAACCTTATTGTTTGTGTGTTTGCCAAGCTGCCAAAAATGCAATTTGAAACCGCAGTTAGCTCCGGTTTACTTCACGTCACAAGAGAGTGAGTGACAGGCAGCAACTAAGTGCTAAAGGTCAATAAGTGAACCTGAGACTGCTTGCGGTGGTGCCCCGTGTGAACGCGATGCTTGCATAAGTGTGTTTGGGGAATGCCAAATAAGCTCTGCCACTTTTGGACGCAATCGGAACAAACAAAGGGCCAGACTTCAAAAATCTTGCTTTGAGCTGCACTAGATGGTTGTGTTCGATGCATCGGGTTTGGGTTCCAGTGGCCCAGTTCCATAATCAAGCTGGCTTAAAGCACGTTGCTTTTTAAACCACAAGAAAACGTCATTCAAAGCAGACATGCAGTCATTGCCATAGTCGATTTTTTCGTTGGTTTATTTAGGCAGTGACACGCTGTCTGTCACAGCAGAGTTTAAGCAGTTAATCTGATTAGAGCTGCCCCTCGGAACAAAGCAAGCAAACGAGAAGACTACTGCCCTGCACAGTTTGGTTTCCTGTATGTAGATGTCTGCAGGGAGCGGTAGTCCACAAACACTTGGCAAACATTTTTTTCAGCAGAGAATTATGCGCTTCTTGTTTTCAAGCAATGGACATGAGACTGTCAAGCAGCAAGGCAGATTTATTCAGGTCTTTACCTTTTTCACGTTTGAAACTGAGCACGAGATAAAATGATGTACTTTAGATGCGTGTTCGCTGGAGTTCTATTCCAACTGAACAAAACGCCATGCGTGATGGCCGGATAATTTCGTCAGAGCGAGGGCATTAAGACCATATTGCTTAGTCTGTCCGAATTTTAGCATCCACTGTCCAGCTCTGATCGCGGACTGCAATACGCCCACCACTTCTCTCCGCTCGCGATTTCCTGTCGATCATGTATGCACGAACCGATGTTCTTGTCACAGTAGCAGCCGCTGCCGCTGAAAATCAATTTTAGATGCCAAACATACATTGCTGGCAGACACAATAACAGCACAAATGAAATGAAATTAGACCGTTTGACAAGGCAAACACTGCGAAATTAAACCAATTGGCCAGAATATTTTCTTAATTCTTATTCTTAATTCTTAATGTCAGATAACTAAACAGCCATCGGTATTTGTTGCTTGACTCCCGGTCGCACCACCACGTCTTCGACGGTCCGTAGTCGTAGCACTTGGAATGACCCTTGCATTCCACAAACTCTCCTGAAATTTGTGCATCATACAGCAGCACGATTACTTCAGACGCTGGGGGCAGCGGAGGAACCAGGCACAGGCCCGAAGACACAAGCGACCGACGAAACAGCAGAGGTTGTCGAACAAGATGGTATCGCAGAAAAAAGTAAAACACAAGAACAACAGAGTCAAAATGATGGCGCAAACCAAGGTGCTAATAACGGCCAGCAACCAGACGTCGTGATCGAGCAAACAGACGAGCTGGAGTCAACGATATCCGAGCACGGTGCAAAACGAGATCTGAATGCAAAAGCCGGTCTGTTCGTAGTTCGTGAGTTTTGGTGTTTTTGGCAAGCCTGGACACGAACGTGCAGCATTGGGATAGTGCTAACACGCCAAAAATCAGGGAATATCAATCATACCCTCAGGAGATGGAACACGATTATATTCTGTATCGAAGCTTGTCTTGTTAGCAGGAAGTATGAACGCCAAGAGTGACAATATGTTCTTATACTGGTTCGATTTAAGCATTTTGCTTCATATGGGGACAGCATGTTTGTCTGTCGCCCTGTGGCCTAATTAGTGGCCTCTGTTCAAGATACTGTAAGTCAATTTCAGGAGAGTTTGTGGAATGCAAGGGTCATTCCAAGTGCTACGACTACGGACCGTCGAAGACGTGGTGGTGCGACCGGGAGTCAAGCAACAAATACCGATGGCTGTTTAGTTATCTGACATTAAGAATTAAGAATAAGAATTAAGAAAATATTCTGGCCAATTGGTTTAATTTCGCAGTGTTTGCCTTGTCAAACGGTCTAATTTCATTTCATTTGTGCTGTTATTGTGTCTGCCAGCAATGTATGTTTGGCATCTAAAATTGATTTTCAGCGGCAGCGGCTGCTACTGTGACAAGAACATCGGTTCGTGCATACATGATCGACAGGAAATCGCGAGCGGAGAGAAGTGGTGGGCGTATTGCAGTCCGCGATCAGAGCTGGACAGTGGATGCTAAAATTCGGACAGACTAAGCAATATGGTCTTAATGCCCTCGCTCTGACGAAATTATCCGGCCATCACGCATGGCGTTTTGTTCAGTTGGAATAGAACTCCAGCGAACACGCATCTAAAGTACATCATTTTATCTCGTGCTCAGTTTCAAACGTGAAAAAGGTAAAGACCTGAATAAATCTGCCTTGCTGCTTGACAGTCTCATGTCCATTGCTTGAAAACAAGAAGCGCATAATTCTCTGCTGAAAAAAAGGTTTGCAAAGTGTTTGCGGACTACCGCTCCCTGCAGACAT
>JASAMV010004713.1:0-15946 GCA_030248065.1 Rhynchonema sp. JSB1_4
GATTACACAATGCAGTCTGTGTATTTTTGACGCCGAACTGGGTCTTCGTCCCACCGGGACATATTTTTTCACTTTCGGCGTTTTGCGTATAATGGAGATTAACTTCATAACATAAAGGTATCCTTCTTGTGGCCACACTGGGGTACTGTATGCCACACGGGGGTTACTGTATGATGCCGTCGTTTTCCTCTTACTGAGCCACGTATGTGTAGGTATACGACACAAGATACAACGGCTACAGTTTTTTAAGTTAGGTACAGGCCTTCTGGCTCTGGCCTTTAGGGCTTGGCCACTTTTGATGCGCAAGTTTGCTTTGTGATCTTTTTGCAAAACCAGTAGAGTAGACCTGAGCCTAAGTTTAATCGTTCATATGCATACCTGCCCTTTAGCCAAACCGCATGGGCCTGAGCTCAAGGCTGATAATAAGTATGCTGTGAGGACTCAATATAGTCTGAATCAGTGAACATAAATGCCGTGCCCTTGGCGCCATATTGCAGTCTGGCATTATCGACAAAGCTGCACTCACGGAATTGACGAGAAGGCTAAACCGTATCGTTCAAAATAACGAAGTGATAACGAGAGACCGGCCACAACATGCCAACTATACCAGGGTACTACAGCGCGACTCATCCACAGTGGCCCGAAATACACCTCAGGCTCAGCATTGTTCTCACGCCTAAGCTAAGGTCTTGGCCTAAACACAACAATTGTTTCATGCATGTATAGTCCATCCATCAGCTCATGACACTTTGTGCTGCTGCTGGCTGGTTTGTTCCCTTCCTCCACGTTCTAATGAAAGAGAAATTGAGTGGGACCGATTTTGCAAAAAAAACTAAAAAAAATGATAGAATGTGTCGAAAAGGACACATTCGATCAAATTTTAAATTAAATTAGATTAAAATGGATAAAACACGTGGATTTGATAAAAATCACAATTTAGGAGCAAAAACAATTTTTTTCTGAAACTCAATTTCTCTTTCATTAGAACGTGGAGGAAGGCAACAAGTCGGCCAGCAGCAGCACAAAGTGTCATGAGCTGATGGATGGACTATACGTACGTACACTTGTCTTTCTGGCTGGTGCCAAAACCTAAGCCCGAACAACAAGTCCTAGCCATAAACTTCGCCACTGGAGGCGAACTGCGACAGTACCCATGCCAGCATTTGCAGAAAATATGAGCCTGCTCATGGACAAGGACAGCAAAATACTCGGATAAAAATGCTTCTATTTTTACCGTTCTTTAAAAGGAAGTTTTGGTTCAGCAAAAACGGTTCAGTAAGACGTTCAGCAAAAAAATTTCACACAGGTTCCGCATCCATTTATCATAGTGGGGTCATTGTCCATTAGCCGCGAGTGAAGGTACAGTAGGCAGTGTTCGAACGGGATCCCGATCCCGATCCCGGGATCCCGGGCCCTTTTTCTGATCCCGATCCCGTCATTTAAAAAAAGTCAATCCCGATCCCGATCCCGATCCCGACCAAAAAAGTACCGGGATCGGGATTAAGTTTTGAGAACAAAAAGTGAAAAATTATGCAATCATAATTCGCTAAGCGGTTGCAAGGGCGCGGCCATGCAAACGCGGGCGCGGGTCGCGGGTCAGAAAAATATTCTATATGTCCAACAACCGTTTGCATGGCCGCACTTGCGAGTCGCGGTTTGCGAGTCACTTGAAACATTTATTTGGGTGCAACACACAATAATTAACCAAACAGCGTCCAGCCAACGTCGCAGACTGCCGTAGCACAGCGCTGATTGGTTCATTTTTTGTGTGTACTGGCTAAATAAATATTTCAAGTGACCCGCAAACCGTGACCAGCAATTGCGGCCATGCAAACGCGCCATGCAAACGCGGGACGGTCATTGGACATAGAATTATAGCTGACCCGCGGCCCACAACCGTGTTTGCGTGGCCGCCCCCTAAGAGGTGCTCGACGGCTGATTCCGAGCGTGATGAAACCGCAAGCACCACCAATCGCGAACAAATCGAGCTCTAGAACTGAACGGCTACACAAAGTTGCATCGAACGAAGGGACACAGTTTCGAGGAAATGATGTCATGGTGGGCAACAAATGAGACAAAGTTTCCGCGACTGGCACGTCTAGCTTCCAAATATCTAAGTGCTCCGCCTACGAGCGTGCCTTCTGAACAGCTCTTTTCCAGTGCAGCTGATTTGTTTGATGACAAAAGATACTGCTTGAAACCAGAAAATGGTGAAATGATTGTCTTTTTGTCAAAGGCTATGCCATTGATCGACTACAATTATGATATTTGAACTTATCCATCTTCAGATATTCTCGATTTCAATTGGCTTTAATCACTGTTCCGGGTGTTTATCCATGTGTGATAAACATGTTTCATGGTTGTCTGTGACATTAGCGTGCATCTTACGCATAAAATGATAAAAACTATTGCTTATGGACTATCTTGTCAATCCCGATCCCGATCCCGGGATCCCGGGTTTTCAAAACCGGGATCCCGATCCCGATCCCGACACTTTCTTGATCCCAATCCCGATCCCGATCCCGGGATTAAAAATGAATCCCGTTCGAACACTGACAGTAGGTACTACGTATATGTATGTAGTTGTCGGCGTCAAAATCAGGTTGTGTGAAATATTATGAATTCATTTATGGAAAAAATCAGCGGCAATAAAATAATAAATTGTAACCCAACGAGATGCTGTGTTATATATTTGCCCTGTCGTGAGCCAATTTCCAACAAGACTGTGCAAAGATGTACCTACGTACCAAACCGCGGCGTCTTTCTAACATTACATACATGATAAAATATTCGATGCGCTAAGCCCACTTTCCATCAAATTGCTTACCTTTAACGCATGAAGTGTGACTTTCGTGCGACGTATAAATGAATCTAAGACTTAGAAATCTCGCCGCAAATTGCGCCCCGCGTTTTCCCACGGTTTGCGCGTCAATTTTAGACCGTCGTCATTCTGCTCATGTCGTCCCCTCCTTTATTCATGGGCAGTTTTCGCCCCGTATAAACAAGATCGTGTTGCGGCGAGGCGTTTCGAGGCCTTATGAAAGTTTATGGCCCGCTCCGTTCGCTTCGTCTGTTTGCAATAGCTAGTATGCACACTCCAGCTGTTTTGTTATTTTGGTTATTTTCGTTGTGCACCACAGCACGCACACTATACATACGTACAGTAGGACATGCTTGATGGGTAATGTACCATCGACTTTCGAGAGTTATGAACGGGTCTGCATCCAAAAAATTACGTTAGATTAGTTAAGTGAGCCCGTAAAATTGTTCGTTGCCAGGGGTGCACTTCTGAAAGCATCAGGTATCAGATCATTCGTGCACATCTAGGGCGCAAGAGAACACCTTCAAAAAGTTCAGTTGTGCTGCGCGAACATACACGGTATTCGCGCAAGTCACGCGAGTGCGAACCAGCGCTGAATTACTTCCGCCTCATTATTCAGCATGTTTATTGACATTGGCCATTTTGAAACGGCACGCGTATTGTGGTGTACCCAAGCAAGATCAGCTGTGAATTGTTGGTTTATTCCCCCGTACAAATCTCACATGCGGCAGCAGCAGCAGGCCATAATTTGCAATCTTGCGTGCGTGGGCTTGTCTTGAAGTTTGAAACGCGAAACTTTCCTTGCGGTGACAACAGCACACAGAGAACTGGACTTCATATATTGCCGTTTCACATTCCAGTATTAATTGATCCGCCAGTTGGCTTATCGTTTGACTGACAGATACCTACAGTACTAAGTGCAATTTTAGGCTGAAAGTACACTTCGGCGTGCACGCGCGTGAGCATGCGCATACCCAACTTCCTTGTGCAAAGCAGGCAGCGCACGCGAAAAACATCACGTATACTCTGGCAATTCTTTTGGGAGAAACTTTGCAACCGCGCTGCCTGATCCGTAAAGCGCATTATGCGTGCACTGGCTACAGAAGTCACGTGACCGCTATAGCCAGTGCACGCATCATGTGCTTTACGGATCAGGCAACGCGTTTGAAAAGTTTCTCCCAAAAGAATTGTCAGAGTATACATGTGCCTATAGTTTGATCATCACCTCATGAAACGCCGTTAACTGAACCTGGCTTTGCCAGATCCAATAATGTTCTGGTACTGCACGTGTTACGAAATGTTTCGAAAATAAAAGAAACAGACTCGGCAACGGGAAGTATACGCAAATTCTCTTTCGTTCGTTTTCTAAACATTTCGAAACATGTAGGACCAGAACATTATTGAATCTAGTCGAACCAACTTCAGAAAGGTCGTCTCATGAGCTCGCGGTTGGACCATATACGCGAAGTTACTTCGACTTTTTGCCTATAACTTTGCAGCATGAAGTTGCTTTCGCACGAACACGCACACTGCACACGTGAATACAACACTGCTGTCAGCCAAGATCTGCACCCGGTACTGCAATGTTGACATGGTCCTCGCCACGGATCTCACCGGCCACCAGCATCTACCAGATGCACCTTACAGTCCGTTAGTTAGGACTGCTGACCACCATTTTTGGCCGGTGACATTATCGACACGCTGATTTTCGTATATCTGCTTGTGCACACAATCAATGCCAGGCCATGCGCGCCCGTGGCTCATGCATCCTGGGTCATCTTCTACGCAGTACACCAATATCATTCGAAGTTTTCGAACTTAGGTTCGAAGTCGGTAGTTCGAAAATTTTTGGCGTATAGTTCGAAAACTGTTCGAAATTTATTTGGGCTCGAAGCAATTTCGAAGTCTGTTCAACTTTTTTTCGCAGTTCGAAACCAAGTATACAGACAAATTGGCTTGTATGTAATTGAAGACAGACAGCTGGAATTTTTACTTGACACTCTCATACACGCATTTCCCAGGCTAAAATACGTCATAAAGAGATTTTTTTAACCTTAAATGTCACGTTTGGTCTGGGTTACTTGAGCTGCTGTTCACGTGCTACACTAACCATTTATTTCGAGCATGATTAGCTCCCGTGAATGTTTTTGACACGTTGTGTGTGCTTCCCTAACCTTTAGACACGTTACATGAAACTTTTTGTGTTTTTTGCATCATTGGGCAGACTGCTAATACTGAGCCAAACCAACATCACAATAACAGGCTAATTGTAAAGTACAGGGTGGTCAGAAAATACCACCACCGCGCATTTCAGTGCACTGTTTTTCACCGGTCGAAATTTGAGGATTCATGCAAACTACATAAGCTAGCCGCGCATTTCGCTCAGGTCGCATGAAACACCAGACTTTGAATGGTGAAACACAGTGCACTGAACGTTCGCAGGGGAGGCATTTTCTTATCACTCTGTATGACTGCCGCAAGTCTGATTGCCCTTAACGCACATTGCCAGTAAGAGTCGCCTGTCTCCTGGGTTGTGCGCTGTGATGGGGTCAAAAATTAAAATGGAAGCACCACACTCATACTTTTTTCATATTACGCCCACTCTGAGCAGGAAGTGGACTGCATAAATTGTTCATCCCTGTGGAACAACATGCAAAAATTTCTTTTTTTGTTGCTGCGTCTGATTGGTTTAGTCGATTTTTGAAAATTCCAACGACAGCTTAAAGATAGTACCTGGTTTGGCCTTCATTTACAATATTATGGCTTTAATCTATGTATGTTCAGTTTTGGCGCCAATTCAAATTTGCCAAAAAACACGCAACGCAGCTCAGAAAAGATGAGTGATATAGTAAATTTCCAAATTCGCTGCCGCACAGTAAAGTACGCCTCATAGTTAATGTCGCGTTCTAAACCCGAAACTCAACTTTTGAAACATTCGGGCAGCAGACGCACGTGCAGCTTGCGAGCCAGCCAGGCAGCTGTGTGCGCAATGTTTCAGAACTGCGCGTGGTTAGCGTTCGGATTTAGAACGCGACATTAACCACGGGGCGTATTTTACTGTGCGGCAGCGAATTTGGAAACTTACTATACCAGCGAAATCCATAGACATTCCTCTTTTCAAAAATGTACACTCCAGCCATGTTGTCTGCCAAACGTTATTGCAGAACGCATGTTTACATCCGCAGCCTCACCTCACGTGTGTAACCTTTTATACCTGGGGTGAGGGGATACGGGTACAAACAAAAAGACTTGTAGAACTTTTCGCCAGCAACATAACTGAAGTAAACAATTTTGAAAAGAGGACTGTTTAAGGAGTTTGTTGGTAACGCTCGTCATTTCGAAAGCTGCCTCAGTTTTTTGCCAACCACTGAGGCGCCGCCCAAAAAGCAGTTTTTTGCATTTAAGTTGCCACCAAAAAATTTATGAACAAACATTATGGCACATTGTTGTAAATGAACAAACCAAACCGCTATTGTTTAATGCGCTGTTGAAATTTTATCAAAATCTCCCGAACCAAGCCGATGCAGCAACAAAAACAGTAACTTTTGCGTGGTGTTCCCCAGGCGTCACCATGCGTGAATAATTTATGCAGTCCACTTGCTGCTGATAGGGGGCGTAATTTGAAAACCTTAGAGTGTGGGGCTTCCAGTCGTCTCCCCAGGTGCAGGGACAGGTAATTTGCCCAATTTCCAATTTTCCACCTTGTAACAACACGAGCGGGCGATTCTCACTGGCATCGCGCTTTTTAAGCTGCTGACATGGACAGGCCCAAGTCTGGGTTTATGCCAAAGCTACTGACACGGACAGTCTCCTGCATTTCAAACACACGGAGGAATTATGCCCTAGGCCTAACTATACTTATAGTTCTCTTGCACCGCAACAAGAAACAAAATATTCTCACGCTGATTGGTTCTCACGTGCGTGTCAGCCAATCAACGCGCGAGCATTTGTTTCGTGTTGCGTGCGAGAACGAAGTACCTGGGCCTTGGAGGCACGTAAATCAAAGTGGTCCACACTTGTGTTTGCAATATGCAGAATAAAGACTGCTTTTCGACTACAGTGTGAAGTTCGAAATTCAAACATCTCTAGTATTGGGCTTTCATGCAATTTCATCTGTGTATTTCTTTCTTGTATCGTTATTTTAGCCATGGCATGTTGACGAGCACAGACATACTGCTGCGTTTGCACGAAACACAGACAAACTGCATTGCCACATTAGTGTAAGAATAAAAACATCGCAAACTTTTACACAAGTAGATGAGAAGGGCGGCCGTGCGTCAACCACCATGAAACTGGCCAAAAATATTACCTTTTTTGTCACACAAACCAATTTTGCGGCATTCATGTAAATTTGCAACACTTCGCGCCCTATCCACTTTGCGGGAAAGCGTTATTGCAGCGAATTGGCATGGTTTTGGCAAAGGCATTACCTTTGGAAGCCCCCGGGCTGTACTTGGGTAAAGGTAGAAAATCCGCCTTTTTTATTCAGACGTGTTACTCAAATAGAGCCTCCGGGGCCCTATTCGGAAATGTTTCCGAATAGAGCCCTCGGGGTTTCTTTGTGTACATAGGTGCTTGAAATAACTGGAAATTTTGATTATTGTTATTGAATGTTATCAGGATCGCTTTGTGTGTGTTGCAAAGCACGCATTTCTTCAGCTTAGAGCAGATTCTGCTGAAAAAAGTGCAAAAACGACCTGTTTGTGTCTCTCCTGAGAGGAAAACCTGTGCTTTTTTGGTCGAGCTTTGGAAAGCATTTTGCCCCAAACAGAGCCCCGGGTGCTCTAGTCGGAGACGATTTGTACCACAGGCGCACATTGCCAGCTGGCTGTGTAGGCCGTACACTTTATGAATGTCTGTCATCAAAAAACGATAGGTCCCATAAAAAAAAGAAAATTTGCATGGCCACTTTTTGTACATTACCATGCCAATCTACATTGTTTTGTCTACAGAACCGGCGCGGCTTTGCCTCAGGCATGCCTTTGCAAGATCCATGCCGAGTCGTTGCCACATAGCGCTTGCCCGCAAAGTTGATATGCGGCCCTTCGACAACCGGCTGAGCGGTAACACTGGCTTAAGGCGTCGGCGCGTTGCGTGTGACTGACTACCTTGGTGACGGACAGACACAGCGGCAATGACGACTGTGCGATGAACAAATTCTATAAATACGCCTTCAGCTGCCTATTTGGTACACTTATGAACGATTTTAAATGACTAAAAATTTGATAAAACTTTTATTTTGTTTTCGCCAATCGGCAGTGCTCACAAACATGTTCCATTAAACCCCAATGTGCGTAATGCATCGCCAAAATGTAGATGTAAAACCTCAGCATGTGTATATTGTCCCAGTAGATGTCATTAGGTTAGCATTGTATACGGCTTACGGCAAAAAAGGGAGGTGGTGTTCAGGTGGAAAAGTTATTTTTGCGATCCAACAGTGCAAACAACTTGCCATTCACAAGGTTGATATGCCTGGCACCCAGCACCAAAGCATTGCACTCTGTCTTGGGTCGCAAAAACATGTAACTCTTGCACCTGTCATGAACAACCACATCAATGACAATGATGTTGGTATTTGAAGAAAAATATTTTCATTTCCCCACTCACGTGTTTGGATTTGAGTACTGTTCATTTCAAAGACCCAAACGTTTTCCAAATTGTGGTGTTTTTGCTCAGCCAGAAAACGGAACATACGCACATGTTCCGTGTTCTGGTTTTCGGTGCAAATCACATTATCGTTCCGTCGTTGCGCCTCGTCTAGACGCGTTGCGGGTATTATGCCAGCCTAGTCCAATTTATAGGTGCACACGGCCGTCAAAAAGTTGACATGCGTACATAATGTTGTTGTCACGCGCTTGTCAAGCTGCTCGTGCGCGCTGAATCTTGCACAAATAAAGCTACACCTACATATGTATAGCTGTCAGAAAAATATGTTACGAAGTCATTGTCCAACGACTACCATGAACATACAGTATGTTACCCCTTGACATGTATGCGTCATCGAAAAGTTTCAAAGCGAAAATGCAGCCGTTTTTTCCTTCTCATCGCATTTTTGTTCGCCCCACATTGAAACACCGGATATCTAACTACACCTACATACACTAGCTGACGGCAGGCTCTAATTGTCCATAGTGCAAATCTAGTTACGATTTCATTGTCTATATTCCGTGACATCTGAGACGGTCAAGAACCCATCATCAGCTGCATGTATTTCTGTCCTCTTAAAAACCTGGTTGGGCATCGAAAGCAAACACGAAAGTTTACTGTGCGTGTTTTGGCACTGACGATGTCCTGGTGCACAGCATGAGCGCCAAGTGCCGCAGAAGTGCCGGCCATGCTAAAATTCGGGATCGCGAATCAAGAATTTCAGAACGCTGTTGTGCGCGCCCCGTACTTTTGCTACATATGTAGCCTACAAAATCCCGGACGTAACAGTTGTGCCCAGGTCGGGGATGTTTGCTGTTTGCAAAAATCCCAGACGTGCAAAAGTCCCTCCGAAAAATACCTATCCTAGGAAGCCCTCTCTGTCCAGGAACTATATACTGTACATACTGACGCAATGTCCGTGGATTCGAGAACTTTGTGCAGCCAAAATAAGCAACAATTTTCTATATCGCCTCCGAAGTTTGTTGCAAAATATTCCCTTCCCTGACAACCACCAGAAAATAGAGTTATGACGATAGGAAACATACCCATTGCAATTGTGGGTCCTTGATTATCAATGGTAAATTACCTACAATCTGTTTATCGTGCTAGCGCGCATGAGCGGCAGAGCCAGAGCGTTATCACATGATCCTCCTACATAAACTGTTGCTCATGCGATTGCGTCCGAGGATACAGCACATGTATATAATGTGTATCCGCTGATTAGTTATGAAAGGAAATGGCAAGTAGGTAAAATTAACCCAGTTAAAGGTTCACGATCACGACTCCGTTAGATGTTCGTTCCCAGCTCCCTCCATAACCGACTGATAACCGAAGCAGCTGCAAAATTGCAGCGTCTCAGACACGAGGCACAATGGATATCAGAACTCAATGTTGTAAGGGCTGAATTTGGCTATTTGATATGTCGTCAACTCAGATCGTCAACTAAGGTAGTCAACTCAAAGTAACCCTGAGCACGATATGTACATACGTGGCATTAGGGCGGGAGTTGACGACGTTAGTTGATGATATGAGTTGACCACATGTCAATAAGCCCTGAATTTGAATTCGAACCCGCTTGAGCAAAGGCCTAGAAAGTGTACTATTTATAAATGCAGTCCGGCCTAGATGTATGTACATGTCAGCCTAAATGCGCAACTCTACAATAGCCTCCCCAGTATGCCGTTTTCAGTCTGAGAATGTCATCGAATTCAAGTGTGAATGCAACTGATGTGCGTGCGACGCTGTATCACGTCGGTGTCCCAATTCTGTGGTTGTTTTGTGCGATCAGCATTTTCACAAATGTCTACATTCTGGCTGCCGTGCGTTTCATCGCCAGTCGACAGATAAAACCGCAGGTATTTTGCCCTGCTACAGGTCTGGTACGACAGTTGAACCGATATGTGTATCAAACTTTGTGATCGGATCGCATAGGAGGCCTTTTCGACCTGGGTACGCACGTTACCCATGTTACCCATGTTACCCAGCCACAGGGTCTGCGCCACAAGCCTGGGTACCCTGGGTACCCAGGTCGAAATGTTCGCGAAAAAAGCGTGGGTACCCTGGGTACCCAGGTCGAAATGCGCATGCGCTTGCATGCACATGCATGCCGACTACGGCGTAAGTGTGAAAATGATAGTCAGAAAAACAACATTTCCGAACACTGTAACGCCGTATCACGCCGCGGGCTTAGTGCAGTCATGATAGTTTGAATAATAACAACATGCAACCATACGTGGCGTCGAAACGTGTTTGAAAAAGTCAATTGGAAAAACACAATTAGAAAAACACCACTATTCATTTGACACATACATACAGACAGGCTTAGTGCAGTCATGATAGTTTGAATAATAACAACATGCAGCCATACATGTCGTCGAAACGTGTTTGAAAAAGTCAATTGGAAAAACACAATTAGAAAAACACCACTATTCATTTGACATATACAGACAGGCTTAGTGCAGTCATGATAGTTTGAATAATTACAAGTCAATTGGAAAAACACAATTAGAAAAACACCACTAGACATTTGACACATACACACATTTTAGATTAGCACCCCAACACCAATAAGACACCCCGACAACCGTGAGACCGTAGTGGCGCACCTAGAACTGGGCCACCCAACGCAACACAGGCAACACACAACACAGAACGCGCAGGCATGCGCGTGCATGCTGCATGCACAAGCCAATGCGCGTGCAAGCAAGATGTGCATGCAAATACAAATTTAGTTTCAATTGGGTACCCAGGGTACCCAAAAGTAGGAGAATTCGCGCGCGCGCGAATTCTTATACATGGGAAAAGCAGAAATTCCAAAACTGCGACCTGGGTACCCACAGCCAGCAAAAGGCAGATATGTGAGGCAGCCGCAGCCAAAAAAAGTGCTTTATGCCAATCCCGAACACACGTGGACATATTTAGTTGACACCCTGTAATTCCAAATCTTGTTTCCGCTTTTTTTGGAAAATCTGCCTCCTATCTTTTGCATGGTGGGTAACATGGGTAACATGGGTAACGTGGGTGCCCAGGTCGCTATGGCCCATAGGATCTGTGTTGATCACGTGACTTGCTGATGACAAAGGGTTATGCGTAGTAATTTTGTAAAGTCGTCTCCAGGTACCTTCCTGCAAACAAGTTTACACTGGTCAAAATTATTGGTTGCTGAAAACAGACAATAAAATTCAGTAAGTGGCATCAGTGTATCACGAAACACGACCAATCAAATCGATCCGATTCCGACCATATACCGGCCTTGAAATTTCGGATCAAGCCATTTCGGATTCAAACTTCTATTCCAAAGTCGGAACTTCACGACAACAAATTTCGGAAAATTGCATAATATTGCCATTTCCATGTTCGATTTCAAAATGCAGGTGCAATTCACGATCAGTTTGTGTGCCGCCAATGTAGCCATGTGCGTGACCATGGCAAGTTCACTGCTCACACAATCCTATCTGCCTCACGCTCACAAAATCCGTTTGCCGTCACCCGTGTGCATTGGGCTGGTTAGTGACGTTTGGGCAACGATTTTGTTGAAAAAATGGAACTTTCGGGAAAAAGGCCCAACGAGTCGCAGGTTGAAATGTGCATTGTACAGCACTGTGTTTCATCGGTTGCCCGTTTTCGACTTGCTTTATCAAACGACTAGCGCACCGAGGGCATGCTGCATGACTCTGTACGTGGGGTGGTGTGTATTATGTATGTAGGTACGCATTCTTATCTTTGGAGTTATAATTGTACCCGGCAACCTTAACAATAATTTATCATGATCCAATATTCCATCACAACTCAAAATGTACAGTGTATACACACATTACCATAACCCAGTATCACCCTCACAGGTCCACGAGGCCATCCGAATGGGTATCATGTTGACCGTGGTGCTTCACCTACTGGCATTGGCCATCAACCAATACCTGGGCATCGTACGACCTCTACAGTATCCCATGGATGTCACCACTGAACGTGTCCGTTACGTGATCATCGCATTATGGCTCGCACCACCCATCTGCTTCTTCGTCTACTTCTTCAGTGTGCCTGATCAGGCGTTTCTTTCGCCACACTGTGTCAACATTAAGTTCTTCAAGCAGCGGAAGTTGGTGGTTTTTGCTTTGTTTATTTGCTTGGGTGCATATTTTGTTTTTTTGGGGATGAAGCAACAGTTTAGACTAACACTAATGTCGTCAACGCACATAGTCAGCTCTCGCCGTCAACTCGGTTGGGTTTGTACTGTGCTGTATTTCTCCGCACTCGTTCAGGTCTGCATTAGTTGACAACCGAACAATTATACACAGTGTACGGTATACAGCATTGAGCATTTTTAAATGTTGCCCCCAAATGCACACACAAACCTAAGCCAAATTACCCTGTGCTGGTGTTGCATATATAATTATAGTAACACCACGCCAACACGAGCCCGATTTCGGAGGTGGCAGATAGTGAAACATTTATACGTGGCTGCTGATTTGGGAAATCTTACACGTTGTAGAATTCAACGCGGGGCATGAGGATTTTCTCTTTCTATATTCGTTTTGCAAGCACTCGGCCTCCGAAATCGGGCTCGTGTTAGCCTGGTTTGCCTATGTGATGACGTGTCATGTATATCCGAGTGAAACATCGCAGATTCCGCCTGGTTGTGTCGACGTGCTTCTTCGTGCCTCTATTCGTCATGATCACCGTGTATCTCACCATTCTGTGCATAATTCGTCGCAACAAATTCGACTCCAACAAATTCATCTATCGTAGACGAGCGGTGCCCGGCGCACGCGCCACTGCCAAATCTTTGGTGGGTGGTTTTTTTCAAGATTTTTGCTTATTTTCGTTCTACTTAAAGGTCGCAGGAGTGCCGGGGAGTCCCTTTATGGTCACCGGAACTCTACTTTTGACCCCCATTTTTCAGCAGTTAAGGAATGGGGACACGAAGTCACATGTAAAAGTTGATCCCCTCCTTAAGTATTGAGCGGTTGTATACGCAAAGGGATTCCTTTTTTGTCCCCAACTAGTGGAGAACATTTTGGTCGCCGATCGGAGGATCAAAAAACACAAAAGTATACCCTCCTGGGGCCTTTAAGCACGGTAATTCGGTCATCATCTATAACTCGCTCACACGTTCTGTCCAAGGCGTTAATAATCAGGCTTATATTCATGTAGTCAACTAAGATCATCGACTCTCGACGTCGACTCAGACAGGACTGGCTGCGATGTTGTTGTTTTCGACCGTCGCGGTAGTCCAGTGTGTTACATATGCAGGCGTCTGAGAGATGGAGGGATCTCCCTTTATTGTGAACGTTCCTCTAGCATAGTCTATCGGCTTCTTACTTAAAGTTGGTCAAGAAGGTAATTTCAACTTTCAAACATTTGATACAAACGAAAACATTTAGCGTCGATCCCGCTTGACGGTTTGTTACTCGTGTGTTCGATGACACAAAGCTGTCCAACTTTTTCGATCTTTTTCCCTTTCGGACGCTTTATCGTTTCGACCCTGCGTGGTGGCGACCTGTTTGACGTTTGTGCCGCGTTACTTGCATGATGTTTCCAACAAACAGCCGTTTCCCAATCAAGAAGCGTTCTATTTCAAGTCTTTGTCCCATTCTTGTAAAATTATTTTTTTAAACCGCCCGAACATTGCCTCGTCTTTCCAGATCACACCGGCGTTGTACGTGCTGAGTTTCGTGCTTGGCTGGCTACCACTAGTCATCATGTTCTCTCTATATTGCGAGTCCGGTTGTGTCATCACACCACGGTACTACATTGAACACATGGAGATGTTCGTCAAACTCAACATATTCTGCACCGTTTTGCTCATTTTGAAACGTGAGTTTATTCGGCCAATTGATATGTGATCAACTTAGATCGTCAGCTAAAGT
The DNA here is from genome assembly GCA_030248065.1 of Rhynchonema sp. JSB1_4. Classification (NCBI taxonomy): domain Eukaryota; kingdom Metazoa; phylum Nematoda; class Chromadorea; order Monhysterida; family Xyalidae; genus Rhynchonema; species Rhynchonema sp. JSB1_4. Next base: position 14,335 of record JASAMV010004713.1, read on the forward strand.
CGCTAACTCAAATCAGGCCTGAGTGAGTGCGAGAAATAAATATACCGCTATACGATCTAGCCTTGTGGACACGTATTGCGTTAGATCTGTGGACGACCACCTTGGACCGTTTGCGTTGACGACAAAACAGTTAGCCAAAATGTGTCCGATAGCGCAAACAACGTGCCCCAACATTTCAGCACTGGCTGACGCGTTTATCTATGCAGCGCGCAACGACGAACTTCGTTTGGCCATCTATCTGATGCAGGCCCGATTGTGCCCGGCCTGGTTCGCAACGAAAATGGTCGAGGTCAGCGTTCATTGAAAAGTACTGTACAGTATATCGCATGCTGTGGAATTATTGGCAGTTGTGCTATGAAATTTGGGGCCTCGGACGGATTTTTGGCACACATCTTTCTTGATCGTTACCTTGACATTCATTTGGGCGGTATCAGAATTGGGGATCGGAATACGGACTTGGTCACGTTACGTATAATTTTGACCAGTGCAAAAGAGGTTTACTATAGCTGTCTGGGAGCAAGTGTCACGCGGGGGTCAAAATCACGTTATACGTGATTATGAACGGAGTTCACGAAACGGTTGCGTGGACGTGGGGAGAGTTGAGTGAAAAGCTTAGTGGAAAGTTCGGTGGAATAGATAGCTTAGTGGAAAGTTCGGTGGAATAGATAGCTTAGTGGAAAGTTCGGTGGAATGGATACGGTAGCGGTGTATTCCGCGCTCCACCGCACTTTCCACTCACTCCTCCCCCCCCGTTTCGCGGATTCCACTAAGATAGACCCGATCACATGTTCTTTCTATTCCTGTGTCGCTGATGTTTCAGCGCATCGAGCAAGAACGTCTGGACGTCACAGCATCGCGTCACTACCAAGCCGTATCCGGTCATGCGAGGGGATCGATGATGCGACGTACACATCGACCGATCGGATGTCATGATCAACAGTCACTATCTTGTCAACCATATCGGAATAGGAAGGAGTGGGTGACTTGGTGTGCTCAAATGTGTGCTTTTGGGCACGCCCACTCTTTCGACACCCGTTTTCACAGACGGGCGGTGCACCAGGTCATCGTCAGTGCGAATGCATCAATGGCCATGCGACTCTGTTAAGACACGTGAGATATACTGTGGTGCTGGGCTCCACCATGAAGGCTTTGTCGCAGACAATTTTGTCATTGTCACTGGGCTCGAATTTTTTAATTACAGTCGGTCCTCTTTATAGTGGCATGATCGGGACCGTTTTCGGCAAGTACAAAGAACGGTCGCGATATACCTATAAAGTGGTTCCCAGAGTGGCATATCGGGAACCAAAATATCGATCACAAAAGGATTCAGTTGCACAGATGTTCATTGCAGGTGTACAGTATGGTCCGTCCATCAGCTCATGGCACTTTTGTTTCGGTGGTTCAGGTTCCGTTGTGAAAAATTTGTTCCTCCGCAAGGCAATGTCAGAGAAAACGGCGCACAAAAATAAAATAAAAACCGATTTCTCTTTCTTTTCTTTTTCGTAAGCCAACCGGAACCGGAACAGCATCGGATTCTGTCAAGCTTTTCAGCTGACAAGAAGTGTCATGAGCTGATGGACGGACTATACATACAGTATTTATACGTTAACCG